>RYFJ01003369.1:0-102500 GCA_003991445.1 Oryza meyeriana var. granulata
CAAACTATAGCACACTTGCTTCTTACATGCATGCGTAGAGCAAAAAGGATGCAGAGAGAAACTTGTCTTGCACTTTCTATATATTACACGCATGCAAAGTTAGGCTAGCTGTTACTGACACGTGTAGCATGCATGTTTAATTGCTCGATCGATTCGATTTTACGTCGTTGTGCTCAGAACAGACTTGGACTGTGCTCTCTCACCCTAATTAAATTTTACATATTAATTTGACATTGTTTTTATATAATATTTACCAAGAAGGTCCACAAAGCACATATAGTGATAAGTTCAGATGCAATGTTTTGGAAGCACATACATAATACATTCTAGCAACCTTACAATTCTATGAGCACAGTTGGCCTCAACAAAATCAAGCAAAAACAAAATGTATAGCTGTTATGTTATTTATCAAGAACTTATATGCTTATTCATCTTATTTTAACTGGCAAAGCTGCCTTTCTAAAGCACACACTCTGCGTTGAATTTCATTAATTCTCAACGATGATTTATCTTCTCCTTCTTGTCTGATCTTACAAATTTAGCTTCTTCTTGCAAACTCAACTATTGCTTTTTCTTCAGTCGATATTCTCTCCAAGTAACTTAGTACGTTTTGTTGCAAAATAAGAAATCTCTCTCAAGCTTTATCTCGACCTTCAACAACTTCCTTTGGCATACTTTAGTAAACCTCCATTGACTCTTTTTTCCACAACTTCAAATCACGCGGCTGTGTAGTCATTGATCTAACAACGGCCACATTCTCTAGCCTTCGGACAGCCTTACGAGCCCCTTTTCTCATAGCTCTTCCTTGAAGGCAGGTGAGTTCTATGAATTGTCGTGGACTCGAAACCCTTTAACGCAACCCATTACAAGCGTCCACCTTCAATACATTGAATGGAAGATCCCATCCGCCCTCACCATGTTCACTGTTGTTCTCAATGTCCAAGTGATTCACGATTTTCATTAGAATTTCACATAGTTTAGAGTTAAATGAGCCATGTTGAAATCCTTCAATAAAAATTGTTTGAGCCTTAAAGTAATTGACAACCAACATAAAATCCCATGAATATAAGCAAAAGTCTAATTAATTTTGGATATATTCATTTCCTCTTTTCCAACATAGAGGTGTGATTGCATAAAAATGGAGAGTGCAACACACTATATGATTATTAGCTGTTTGCTTAATGACATTACGAATGTTTAGAAAACATACCTGCTCTCTATTGGAACTTTTTCTTGCAGTAACGTAGGGTGGGGTAACCTTCTTGCTGCTTCGATATCAAGTATGCCCTTTTATAGAGCCTGATCAGTGAAGTGCTTATTAATTAAATACTTTAATTTGGCTGCACCCATATGTACTCCCTCTTCCTACTATAAGGTAATTTTGTTTCTATGCCTAACATTGGCCGTCCGTGCTTATTTGATTTCTTAAAAAATTTTAAAAAATAGTCAAATAAAGTAGATTCGTTTTTTTATCATTTAATAATAATACATGAATAATCATAAATTTTTTGAATAAAGATGAATGATCAAACATTGTCCAGAAAAGTGAAAATAGATTTTTTCTGGGATGGGGATAGTAAAAGAGGCGGTGAGGCATGACAGCTTTATCCATTCTACGTGATATTGCCTCCACGCTTTACGGCCACTTTTACCTGTCAACTAGCACATTATAGCGGCATGTCAATGTGAGCTATTTGTACCATGGTCATGCACTATTGACCCCTCTAGCCATTCAACCGTAAGAATAAGTTATTCTTCCTTCTAACACATACATTGGATCCATGCAGAAATGCATTTCCTGCCTATTTATACAAGAACTTCTCCCATGCTTCTCATATATGGCCATATTGCTTCAGGTAATGTAGCACTCACATTGAGGGTAATTTACCATTGGAAAATTGGCTTGGTATGGCTTTATAGGCCAATAAATTAGAAGTTGAATGGTATATACATGCCTTCTCAATTTGTATCATGAAGAGCGTGTAATGATATCCTTCATAACTCTATATTAGTCTTTTATAGTCGTAATTCAGTCCTTATGCTGTGACAGATTGAAGTTTTTCAAGAGTTTACATTGTCTTCATGTTTGATACCTGTGTGCCGTCCCCTGTCTTCTCATTACTAATTTATTACACCTGAATTGCCATAACCAACGTCCTTAACTACTTCTACGTTATTTACTTAGGGAAAGATGAATCACCTTGGCAATAGCAAGTGGCCATGGACAGGGCAAAAATATTGTTGAAGAATCATCCAAAGCCGCTCAAGACAAAATCAACCGGTGATTTGCATCCATGTATTTATTTAATTCCTATTGACTAGCAACTAATTAATTTCATTTAGTTATTGCATTATTTATTTTTTATGCAATGCTGCACACGATAATTGTCTGGATTATTATAGTTAATAAAATTTAAGTAATAGCCTTAAATAAACGGTATATAATGAAAGCTGTTGTACCGCCACTAAAACGTTTATGGTCTTAAAGAAAATTCCCATATCCTGTAGATGCACTAATATAAGCCATCTACTATTTAGTTCCTCAAACTATTTGTATAATACATGTACCTACTATATTTCCTTTTTTTGTTTACTTAGGAACCCAATGTCATTTACATTTCACGTAGAGAGCATCCTGAGGCAATTACTAGCAAGCTAGGTGGCAATTATTCGCACAGAAGAATAGTGAAGTTGGGGGAAACTCAAAGGCTAGCCTAGCTAGAAGTGGAGTTTCCTCCATCGAACAATATTGGGCATGTAAGAATGGAGAGGTTTTATGGAGCTCCTTGCACAAATGATTCCGATGCTGAGAAAAATGTTTGTGAAAAAGCAATATTTCATTGGCATCATGCACATGAATATAAATGTTAATGATGTGAACTATGCTGCCTTTAAAGAAACAATGACAAGTCTGCTCCATTATATCGATTTGGCACAATTTCTCCATGTTAGATATCAGCTACTGCATGCTGAAAAGAACCGGCTCTCTAACACCCACAAAGATCTTTTGAGACAACTGAGTTTAATTTGTAAAAGTTATGTGATATACTTCCGCTGGCAGTATCTGCACCACAACAGATCATCCAGTTCATATGTTGAACCACTCCAGAACATAGTTTGAAAAGCTTGCTAGAGAATTAGTCAACATCGTGCAGGAGTACACTCCCAACGACAACGTAATTTAAATTATCTGGTATGTGTTCCTTACATTGGAATATTTTATTGTCTATAACTTTTACTTTATTGTAGTTAAGAAAAAAATAAGCATCTTTTTTTATAAGGGATTATCTTTTCATGACCGCCGAGGTGCCAGTACTCTCTGGAAAATGGTGGAACATTATTGTGATGTGATGTATGTAATGTATGTTCTAGCAGCCACGGTCCAAATCAGCACATGTACTAGTTTCCTTATAGAGGAAATTCTTTATTCCCTCGAAGAGCATGTGAAGGTGGCCATATATCCCTGTATACTCTGTAGTATTTGATATTGTACCTGTATTGATATATGCCATCCCTACTAGTGTATAATATGTTATATCTTCATCAAGCCTTCCTATTAGCTCTCTTAGAAAGAGAAAAATGGTGTCACAAGGAAGTGGGCATATCTAGCTTATCATGTTTCCTATAACATTATGTGCATCTATCAAGTAATAAATATTCTCATAATAGCTGCTATAAAATAAATTTACTAATGTGTCAGAGCATAGCACCTATGGGCACACTTAATTTGAAGACTTGTTCTCAGGTGATAAGTATTTTTTAGTAAAAAATATAATTTTTTTGCTGGGTGGGTATTTAAAGTTGGAAAATTGGTGATCCAAATTATTATGAAGTCATATTTATCTGATTTCCGTGTTGAGCCTTGCGTATATGGTTACCTGGCGTGAATAAGATATTAATCATCATGTGTGTGTCCGACTATACTTATTAATGGAGTCGTGCATCACTACAACCTAGCTAGCCCTATGGTGGATTACCCACCTATTGTAGCCAAAATGATAAAAATAAGCCATCGATAAATGCAAATTACAATTATTAAAGACTGCCAGTCAAATGACTATTTGCTCATTCTAATATTATTATTAGATTAGAGAAAAGAAACGATGATATGCATGAACTGATTTTGCCTAGGAGTTTTTTACCCTGAATCATGCTCCACACGAATGACAAAAATATTGTGCCTCTTCCTAAAATACATCATCCTAAGCCTAACTCTGTGCATGCGTGCATATATAGAAAGCGCAGGACAAATTTCTCCCTAGATTCTCGGGGCCCGGGCAGCGGTGCTCGGCTGGCATTCCACCCCGACACACCACCGAAGCACCAGGTCCTCCACTGTCTGGCGACCCCCGCGCACGGTCAAGGTCGGTTCCTGAGAGGCTCCCGACGAGTCATAGGGCACGAGCTCAGCACTTCGGCCACACCTATCCCACGCGGGGCATTTTTCGTTTGTGCTCTCTCTCTTCTAGCAGTCCTTTCTCGCGACCTCGTCGTGCTCCTAGGGTCAGTAGCGCTCGGGGGCATGGAGGGCCCCCGGGCCCGGAAGACAGACTTAACCGTTCCGCAAGACTCCCGCTCAGTTATTCGCGGTCATCGGGGACCGAGTTCCCGGGGCGGGGCTACCCCAGGCCCCGGAGGGGACTTAGGCGCTACGGTTATCGCGGTCGTCGGGACCGATTCCGGCACGGGCAACTTTAGCGCTCGCTGCCCTCGGGGACCGAGTTCCCGGGCGGGCAGCTACCCCAGGTCCCGGAGAGGGGACTTAGTCGCTACGGCCTTTCTCGGCTGCTGGCGCTCGGGTCGGATGGCGCCTGGGACTCGCCGTTCCCGGGCCCCGGAAATCAAAAAAAAAACAACGCATCGCCGGGCCGGGGCACAACACAAGCAACCTTCGGAACAACACAATGAGCAAAGGTACGAAAATGTAAACATGATTATATACATATACAAATATTTCTCTCTGTGCAAGATAGGCAAAATCATAGCGCGAGCACGCGCGGAGGCCCGGAGATGTCGTCGGGGAGGAGGTCACTCATCTTCCTCGGACCGGTTCTAGCGGTGTCGAGGGGACTGCCGTCTTCCTCGGACTCCTTGTCTGTCATCGGCTCCACGAGGTACTCGCCGCGGTCGAAGAACCCTGCCACCGTTGCAGTGGTCTCGGCCACGGCTTGCCGTGCCTCTTCTTCCCCTTCGGCTGGGAATCCCTCGAGCACCGGGGCCAGGGAGAAGTCGGCGTCCCGGGCCCGGTAGCATCCGAGGACATACTCCGCCACCCACGCGGCGAGTTCTCTCCCCTCTTTCACCAGAACTTTGTGGACTCGCTCTGGGAGCAAGTCCAGTATGCGCAGCAAGTCGCCGAGCTCCACCACCTCGTCGCCAACCCCGGCGGGCCCCCCGTCTTCCGCGGTGGTGCCCGGACACCGATGCGGTGGAGACACTTCCGGACCCTGAAGCTGTATTACTCCAGGCAGCCTGCGACGTGGCGGTCGCCGTCCTTCCGGAGGGTGAGGCTATTTTGTGCCAAGGTCAGCCGTTTTTCCGCCCTCGGCCAAGCTCGCTGCACCCGGCGGTGTCGGGGAGCCGCTTGACGCAGCCCGCGTCGTGGCCCTGCGCGCCACGGCCTCGAAGTCGGCCGCGTGCTTCCGGGAGGCCTCGGCCTCCCGCTCCATCTCCGCACCCGGACTAGGCGGCCTTCCCGCCGCCTCGCGCAGGGCGAGGGAGTCCTCCTTGTTCTACCGCGCCTCTCAGGTGGCGAGGGCCTCGGCCTTGGCGTTGATGTCGGCGGCCAGCAGCTTAGTCTGCTCCGCCTCGTGCCGGCGGTCGGCCTCCAGCTCCTCGAGATCCTTCTCCCAGGACACCAGCCTCCCCTTCTCGCTCAAGAGACGGCGCAAGCTGTCCTCGGCGATGGCGCAGGAGAGGCCGGTGGCCTCCTCACGAACCACCGCGGCTTCCTCGCCCGCGGTGATCTCATGCTCCCGGGCCGCGAACCCGGCCTCTTGGGCCCGGGCGCGATCCTCCCGGGAGGATATTGCCTTCTCCCGCGCCTCCATCTCAGACCAGGCGCGGAAGGTCTCGTCGGTGGCAGATTTGGTGGCGGCCTCCAATTGGGCGACGCACCTTTCCGTCGCCTCCATCTCCAGCCGACGGGTCGCCACGAAGATCTCGGTGGTGACCATACGGGCAGTGAGCTCCTGCATCGCCGCCACGATTGCTGCCCGCCCGCTCTCGAGGGCCGCCCGGACCCGGGCGGATTCCCGCCGCTCTCGACGGGCTGCCACCTGCACTTGGCCGGCGGCGATTGCCATCTGCTCCAATGCAGAGTCTAGCGTCGCGTGTCTGTGCGCTGCTCCTATTTGCTGGGCAGCAAAAAGTACCAGGACCCGCTCCCCCCTCGTGGGAGATGGCTGGGCCCTGGCATCCCCTTCTTCTTGTTCGGCAACAGAGATGTTGGTTGGCCCCGCGACGGCCCGCTCCGGCGTGGCCGCCGCGGCCTCCACGCTCACTGCCGCACTTGGCGAGGGCGGGAGCGTAGCGGCGCGCCCCCGATGCCACCTGCGGCCGGGGCTGGCGGCGCCGTCATCGGCCCCTGGTTCTTCCTATAAAAACCCAAACCAGGCTGGTAAGAGCCAGATCAAGAAACGCAAGAGAGGGGCCAAATGGGATGGAAGCACTTTGTCGGCGAAACGGGACTGGGGGTCCCCACAGTCGCCGGGGACGCGTGGGTCTTCAGCCACGACAGTTCCCCCGGGGTCACACCCCGCGCAAGAGAAGGCCGGCTACGGCCGCTTCCCTGCTAAGTACCTGGGCGCGAGCTCTACCTCGGCCCGGGTGCGCTCTCCCCAAGCAAGTCGCAACCACGGCTCTCGGACCTACCCTGTCCCGGTCCCCGGGTCCCGAGGACCATCCCATGCCCGGGCCCCGGCACCCGGTCCCGGGAACCACCTCCTCGGACCCCTGGTCCGAGGACATCCCGTGCCGGGCCCCGGCACCCGGTCCCGAGAACCACCTCCTTTGGACCCCTAGGTCCGAGGACCATCCCGTGCCCGAGCCTCCTGGTCCCAGGTCCCACAGCTTCAGCCCCGGGTGGCGTCCCTGGGGCACATTGCAGAGATGCTCCTGGCCCCGGGCGCTCCCCGAGCCCGGGACTCACATCTTCCGCACCGAGGAGCTCAGGAAGTAAGCCTCCAGACGATCGGCTTCGGCTCCCCCGGTTGCGATTGGCATCTCCCGACTGATCGGCTCTTCCTGGTGGTCGGCATCCCCTGGCGATCGGCATCTCCCGCCCGGATCGGCCTCTCCCAGTGATCGGCCTCTCCCGGACGGCATTAGCTCTCCAACTATCAGCATTAATGATGAGGCGACGGGGCACGCCGCTCCTGTCGTCCGCACGGCCACGTCTGGGCGTCTCCCGATGGCCCCTCGTGGACGACACGACCTAGCAGTCAGAGCCTTTTGACTTCGGCGGCGAGGGCGCCGTCACATCTCCACGACTTCACCACCCGCTGCATACCAACTCCGACGTGGGCGCAGTAGGCGGACGTGTCCAGGACGTGGGCGCAGCAGGCGGACGTGTGCGACAAGACTGCGACAAGACAAGCCATATCTAGCCCTCTCATGTATCTAGGCACTGTGGACTTCCCTTGGCGTTAAAAGGAGGATCCATGCCTCAGGCGAGGGGGAACCGATTGAAGTTGGCGCTCCCGCCTTAGAAGGTTCAGCTCCGGCCTTAAACAGCTAAAGCCAGAGCTCCTCAAGTCCCCGGGCTAGCTTCCGAGCACCCCGAGGTTCACCTTGTAACCACATTCATCCTCCACAGATAGCAAACACACAGGAGTAGGGTATTACGCCTCCGTGCGGCCCGAACCTGTCTACTTCCTCCTGTCTCCCTTGCGTGCCACCAATCATCATCTTCCCCGACGCCGGCAAGCCGTCCTGGGACAACTCCCCTGGCCAAATCTCAAAAGGGGGGGGTCTCCAGACTCCCCGCGGTTGGAGTTCCATCCTCCGACACACTTACTTCGCCTGAGGCCCCTTGAAGCTCCATGGCTTGGGCTTCAAAAGAGGCCGGGTGCCGCCGCCGGCTCCCGCCTTCCGTGGCGACGCGCCCGGGGCGGCGCTGCTGGCCGGGGCTTCTGGTGTTCCCGACGTCGGCTCAACGGCGCCCCCTCGCCGGCGGGGGTCTCGTTTCCTCCCCTGTCTGGGACCGTCTCCGACTCGGTCCCGGTGGCCCGGGTAGTCGGTCTTGGCTCCGGGGACAGGGCCCGAGCGGCGCTCGCCGGCGCCGCACACGCAGTAACCGCGGCAGCGGCCCCGGTCCGCCCTGGGTCCGTGCGGCTCTGGGAAGTAGCGGCTGGGGCAACGGTCTTCGCCTTTTTGGCCACCGGCAATCCTGGGTTGGGCCCCGCCGGCCGCTTTCCCTCTTTCTTCAACAGTACCGGCTCCACGGCCGGCACATCCTCGTCCTCCCAGGCCGCAAGTGCCTCGATGATCTTGGGGGTGATCCGCACGTCGGCAATCCCCACGGCGTCGAATTGTGGGAGACCCTCCTGGATCTTCGTCCGCTCGCGGTCAGCGCAGAGCGGTGTGACGCCGTCCGGGAGCGCACGGTCCGCCGCGCCCCCTCCTTCCAAAGCCACTGTCATTAGCAGGCCCACCGCCTTTTCGCTCAGATCGTCGGGGTGGGTCCTGGTGATGTCCCCGGGCCCGGTATACAACCAGCAGGCCCGAGACCTCCTGTTGAGCGGCGCCAGTCGTCGGCCGAGGAAGTCGCCGACGACCATGTACGAGTTCAGCCCGGCCGCCACCAGGCCGGCGATGCGCTCCATCACTGGCGCTAAGCGCGCGTCCTCCGGCGGCGACTCCGTCCAGCTCTTCACCTTCCCCGCCGCGTCGGCCGGGAACAGGAGCCGGTCGTTGGCGTCGACACCGATGTAGACCCAGAAATGGCGCCACAGGTCCCACTTGTTCTTCAGCGCCATCGGGATGAACTCGACGCCGGGGCGGCCATGGAAGTACACACAGCCCACCCGCTCCAGCAGAACGGTGGCCTTGTTCTTTAGCGCGCTCCTCATGGTAAAGTAGCGCCGAAACAGGTCCACCGAGGGCATGAAGCCCACAAACATCTCACACAGATGTGCAAAAATCCCCAACACCATCATGGCGTTGGGGGTCAAGTGCAACATCTGCACCTGATACATCTCTAGCACCTGGAGGAAGAAATCGGAGAATGGCGGAACTAACCCGCCGATGGCGTAATCGGTGAAGTACACCACTTCGGTGGGCTCCTCCGGCGCTGGCTTCGGCTCGCCGGGGCGCACCTTGATCGCCGCCCTCCGCTGGGTGGTGACCGGCATCATCTTCTTCACCCACTCTGCCCCGGCGTCGTCGCCCACGCGTGATGGCGGAATCGCACCGCCGTCCAGCGGCTTCACTCCACGGCCGGCGCAAGGCATCGCGGGTACGGTGGCGAGGGTGGTTGAAGGAAGAAGAAAGCGAGAAGTGCGTGGGAACAGGGGCTCTGGGCTCTGGGTGCAAAGAGCAACAGGGGCGGCGACAATTTGAATTTGGCAATGGGAGAAGCCAGCCGCTGCCCGCTGCTGTTTATAGTCTCAGAGCCCCCATGGAGCGCCGCTTCGAATTCCCCACTACGGCCCTCGAGTTACGGGCCATAAGTGGGAAGTCTCCTGTCACCCCGTCTCGTCTTCTATCAAATCAGGTGGGCCCCGCGTCTCCTCGTTTCCCCAAGATGTGGCCCTGTTCCTGCCCGGAGTGGATCCCGGCCGAGCAACAGGGCCAGGGGCCATTGTCGGCGAAACGGGAATGGGGGCCCCACATTAACCCGGGGCGCGTGGATCTTAGGCCATGTCAGCTACTCCAAGGCCCGTATTCTGCACAAGTGGCGGCCGGCTACGGCCGTTCCTCCCGCTAAGTGCCCGGGGCCCGAGCACTGTCCGGGCCCGGGCGCGCCTTCCCCGGGCGCGTCGAGACGACCGCCCGTATCCACCTCTGGCCCCGTGGCTCGAGAGCATTCCTGGGCCCGAGCCTGGGTCTCGCCCCCCAGCCCCGGGACCAACAGGCTCAGTCCCGGGGCACATTCTCGGGGGCACTACCGGGAAGTTCCCGGTCCCGGCGCGCGCTTCCCGAGCCCGGGATTCACAACCTCGGTCCCCGAGGAGCTCGACACCTTGCGCGCGCGGAGGGCTCGGTGAGAGCCCCGGGCACGAGCCCGACCCGAGCGGATCAGCTTTCCAACGACCTGCATTAATGACGAGGCGACGGGGTGTGTCGCGCCTGTCGCCTGCTCGGACACGCATGGGCTCTCATGATGGCTCCCCAAGGGCCCGCTCCCTGTGCAGTCAGAGAATATTTGACTAAGAGGGCTTCGGTTTTCCACACTCTGGCAGCGATGGCGTGCGCTGTCACATCTCCACGACCTAGCCGCCCGCAGCAGCTGAGCAACGTGACATGCTGAACCAACTCCGGCGTGGCTCAGCAGGCGGACGCGTGCGACAAGACGCATCATACCTAGGAAAGCTTACCCTTGGCAAGTGTGCTAGGCACTGTGGTCTCCCCTTAGACTATAAAAGGAGGATCCGTGCCAACAGGAAAGGGGGCTTCGAGAGGACTTCGAGGAGTTCAGCTTCGAGAGAGTCTTAGTTCCCAAGTTAGGGCTAGCTCCTGAGCACCCCTCAAGAACATCTTGTAAGAACAAACCACATTGATCTCTCACATAGCAGGTACACACAGGAGTACGGTATTATACCTCTGCGCGGCCCAAACCTGTCTACTTCTGCCGTCTCCCTTGCGTGCCATCGACCAGACGCCGCAGCCGTCCTGTGAACCACTCCCCTGGCCGAACCTCAAAGGGGGGTTCCCAGACTCCCCGCGGTTGGAGTTCCCTCCTCCGACAGCTGGGTCCTCAAAAGAGGCCGGGTGCCGCCGCGGGATCCCGTCTTCCCTGGTGACACGCCCGGGGCGGCGATGCTGGCCAGGGCCTCTGGCGCTCCCGATGCTGGCTCAACGCCGCCCCCCGTGCCGGCGGGGGTCTCGCTTCCTCCCATGTCTGGGACCGTTACTGGCCCAGTCCCGGGGGCCCGGGTAGCCAGCCTCGATTCCGAGAACAGGGCCCGAGCAGCGCTCGCCGGCGCGACACATGCAGTAACTGTGACAGCGGCCCCGGTCCGCCCGGGGTCCGCGCAGCTCCGGGAAGTAGCGGCCGAGACAACGGCCGCCGGGCCAACAGTCTTCGCCTTCTTGGCCACCGGCAATCCCGGGGCGGGCCCCGCCGGCCACTTCCCCCCTTTTTTCAACAATACCGGCTCCTCAGCCGGCATATCCTCGTCCTCCGAGACGTCGACCGCCTCGACGATCTTGGGGGTGATCCGCACGTCGACAATTCCCACAGCGTCAAATTACGGGAGACCTTCCTGGATCTTCGTCCGCCCGCGGTCAGCGCAGAGCGGCATGACACCGTCTGGGAGCGCATGGTCCACCGCGCCCCCTCCTTCCAACGCCGCCACCATTAACAGGCCCATCGCCTCCTCGCTCAGGACGTTAGGGTAGGTCCTGGTGATGTCCCTGGGTCCGGTGTACAGCTAGCAGGCCCGGGACCTCTTGTTGAGCGGCGCCAGTCGTTGGCCGAGAAAGTCGCCGACGACCATGTACGCGTTCAACCCGGCCGCCACCAGGCCGGTGATGCGTGCCATCACTGGCGCTAAGCGCGCGTCTTCCGGCGGCGACTCTGTCCAGCTCTTCACCTTCCGGGCCGCCTCCGTCAGGAACAGGAGCCGGTCGTTGGTGTCGACGCCGATGTAGACCCAGCTATGGCGCCACAAGTCCCACTTGTTCTTCAGCGCCATTGGGATGAACTCGATGCCGGGGCGGCCGTGGAAGTACACGCAGCCTACCTGCTCTGGCAGAACGGTGGCCTTGTTCTTCGGCGCGCTCCTCATGGTAAAGTAGCGCCGGAACAGGTCCATCGAGGGCATGATGCCCACGAACATCTCGCACAAATGTGCGAAAATCCCCAACACCATTACGGCGTTGGGGATCAGGTGCAACATCTGCTAGGTCATGGCAATTGTTTGATTGTGCGGATGGAAAGATGCTCTTTGTTTATTATTGAGTGTTTGTAATATATATGCGCTACACATATCATAGAAAACTTTGTGTGCTCCTCTGTTTTTTTAAGAAATATATGTGCTCCACTGTTGCTTGCAACTATGGTAGTTTACTCACATAGAAATTTATTCCAGGCATTGGCAATAACAAGCGGATGTCCTAAAAAATCAAGGTTTATTAGTCCTATCGCTAGGATGTAGTGCTATGTAAGTTAAATTGCAATTCGTTACTGTTGTCAACATAATTTGACATTGTTATGTTATCCATAAAATCATTAACATGCCGACCTAAAGAAATGAAAAAATACCAGTAAAAAATGTAGCTTTAGCTGCAAACCTACAAAGAAGCCCAACAAGTTAAGAATTAAGGAATTTTTTTAAAGACAACTTGAGACCAGATAATGTTTGGTGCTTGATTGGACTATGGAATCTCTTTGTGTAGACACGCTTATGCATGTTGTCTTCTATTGGGTTCATCAATAACATGTGTATTACTCTTAACTGGTTTATTTCATAGATAAATAAACTTTAAACACCTACTACCTTATGAATTACAATTGATTTCCAAACTACGTACGTACTTAGACTGTTATGTTCCTTAGAAACAAATATATAATTTAAACCCCATATTAATGATGTCTGATTGTGATAGAGACATGTAACGCCCTCGTTTTCGAGCCGTTGAAAACTATTTTACTAAAGACCCTAATTTCAAAAACTTTGGTTCTATGTGTGTATTTAGGACCAAAGTGCCAAAGATCTCGTTTAAACCCTGCCTTGAAACCCTGAAAACCCCACCCTTCAAAAATCTTCCTCTGAATAATCTCTTGGAATTTCAATCCTCTCAGAACCCCTTGGCCTCCTCCTCTCCGGATCTCGTGTCACTCCCCAATAAAAGTCCCCGCCCTTGAGACCTTGGATAGTCGGGAATCTCGGATATAAATGTCTGAGGTTCATTCGCTCTCCTTGAAATCCTCCACCAAAATTTTCTGCAAGTCCAAATCTCGGAATTCAAATTTCGCAACCTGAACTCCTCTAGAAATTCCTCCTAGAAATCAAATACTGTTGGATACGGGGTGTAGATGGCAGGTGGTATCACATATAGTCAAACAAAATCCTTTCTGCTACCTCTTCCTAGAAACTTCCCCAAAAATTTCCCTAAAATATCCTCTCCAAAAATCCCTAGAAATTTCTTGAATTCAAATCAGATTTTCCACATTCAAACTCCCTTGGAAATTTCCTCCGAAATTCTCCCTACAAGTATTTCCGAAAGTTCCCCAACTTATCCTTTCCAAAGATTTCCCCAATTTTCCTTGAGATCAAATGTCAAATTCAAATTCAAATTCGAATTCAGTTTCCTCGAAAATCTTTTTCAAATTTCCTGGGAAAATTCTAAAACTCCCCTATTCATTTTGGGCCACTGCTCTTTCTCTTCCATCTCCTCGGCCAGCCTGCTTTCCACCCTTTCCGCGCAGGCCGCCAGCCTACCAAGCCTCCCGCCACTCACTCAGGCCCACCCAGCCATCCTCCCTCTCCCTTCCACCCCGCCAGCCCAACCTAGCATGCTCCTCCCCGCTCTGCTCAGCCGAGCCAAGGTAAAAGAAGAGGTGGCCCTAGCAGCCAGGCCCCCTGGCAGTCTCCCTTCCCTTTCCCCTCCTTCTGCTCTCTGTGGCAACCAGGCCCCACCCGACAGCCTCACCGCCCCCTCCTCTCACTCTGTAAACCCGACAGCCGGGCCCTATCCTCCATCATCCCTTCCATTCACCAACATTTGGGCCCCTTCCCCCAACCCACTTCTTCTTCAGCCCAGGCCCAGGCCAGCCCCAACCCGCGGACCAAAAGTCCACATTCCCTCCTCATTGGCAAAGCACAACAAAATACGATGTCCAATTCTACTCCCTTACCCGACAACCTCTTAGCCACATAAAGTCCACCTAGTGTCCCTCTATGCCTTAGCCCAGTGGACCGTTCCAAGGGGGAGAGGTCTGTCTTAGCTCCCCACAGCCTTCAGAAAGTCTAGTCTTCCTCCCTCAGGTCCAACAACCAATAAGAAGTCCACTCTACCTCCTTTACCCCTTTTAAGCCCAACAGCCACCTCCTAATAAAGTCTGTTTACCACCCCTTACTCTCGACACAGTAACTCTTTTTGAATATAGGTCCACATTACGCCCCTTTGGTCAGTCTCGAGGCCCCCTTAATCTACAAAGGTCTGGTTCTCCTCCCTGGACCATCCGACCTAACGACCCTTCATAATTCATCCACCTTCCTGCTATCCAAGCAAAAGTCAAACCCCATCCACTCGCTCCGCTCAACACCATTACCTATTAAATAAAACTCCACTCTACCTCCCTGGCCCCACCAGTCAGTCTCTCAGTCAATTTCGGCTTCCTTTAATTCTTTCCCTAACACCCAGAAAATGCCGGGAACATATCTCGTCAACCCTAGGCCCGATTCCCTCCATTCAGCTTCCTTACCCTTCCTAAAACTGAGATCTATCCATTGGCACTATTAGTTAGCTATAATATTATCTTCCCTTTTAGGTCTTGGTGTGTTGGTTCCTCTTTTGCGATTAGACCACGATGGTGGGTTTCTCTTTCGGTCTGCGTTGTGGCCCTAGATTTTCAGATGATCTCCTCGAAGACTTGGATTCTTGGAAGATTACTTGTCAGACTGAGATTAGAAATTTCTGTCCGGTTGCCCCATCCTCAGCCAAGCAGAAATTTCTCCGTTAGGTTGCCCCATCCTCAGCCAAGCAGAAACTTACAGCTGGGCCTAACTCAACCTGATCCACTTGAGCCGGTAATGACCAGTCTTCTCAACATGATCCTCGAAAATACCCAGATCAAGGCACCGTACCAAGTTAGGCACCGACCATAGGACAGTGACATGGATCGCACCCAGCAAGTCAAAGAATCCCAAAAGATCAGGAGTCTCTTTTCCCAACAATGTTAGAGGACATGCCACGGATAAGGTACAGAAGCCACCTGTAAGAGTGTTCCAGAACATGAATGTCGACCACTTGGGGACTAACTCAACTAAAGGATACTCTGATTCTGGGGCCTTGGTGAGGACAGGAAAGCCCTAGAGCAGTATGTGAATCATCACGAGGCCAGACCAATAAGGGACTTTGCAAAGATTGTATTAAGAAAAAACCGCAACAAACCAGATGAAGACACAACCCTAAGTACAACCTCATGACAAAAATTTAAGGGCGGTAGCCTACCGCCTGTTATCTCGAGATAGACGAATCATGGATTTCGGAGGCCTTGCAGACATTGAAGAAGGGGTCAAACAACACCTTGGGACAACTCGTTCTATAGGACCTAGGGAAAAAGGGATTGACTAAGAAAAAGTGATAGGTACCAACCCTCGGAAGTCCCCCAGGTGCTGTCCACCACCAGTAAATGGGACAGGGTTCACTGCAAGAAGGCACAAGCACTGGAGATGCTGAACCAACCAAAGGAACCACCGAAAAATGGTGCCTATAAAAGGAAGCGAAAGTGACCCCATAAAGGCACCCTTTCGGATTAAGCCTCTGCTACTAAAAAGCTCAGCCCTTCCTAGCCAACCAGAAAACTATAACCATGTCAACCCCGCCACTAGCAGCCAAGGGGCATGCCGAGGACAAGCTCAATGGGTATGCCTAGCAACTGGAATTCCTCTATCAGCAGTTGGGCTACACCGAGGAGCCAGTATTTTGTAGTGAGCAGATCGTTCAGGGATCTCAGACAAGCTGGAAGGTGACGGTTTTCCTCCATCTTCCGGGAGATGAAGTGATCACCTTCCAAAACCTTCATCCCCGGAGAACCCTTGAAGCCGCCACTCGGGACGTGTTCCGCGAGGCCCTCCTACGATTTTGCAAGGTCTGTGCTCCCTTGGGAGTGGCCAACCATTTTGGTATGCACCCCTACCGCGGGGAAGGTGATAGCCGGTGCCACCTCCATCCAACTGAAAAGGCCGAAGGAAGCAGATGCGTCCTTCTCTCCAAGCTAGCCTACACCACCGAGAACGCCTACGAACAAGCCCACGAAGAGCTGCATGAGCTTCGGGACCGATATGCTGATCTAGAGGCCCACTATCATCACCTAGCCCACGAGCACACTACCGCCCTACTCCTGGAAGCACATTACTTGGTCTGTCGTATGTCGATCCGGGGGCTACCCTGTGTCCCCAAAGGAACCGTGTCGGAAATTGAACCCCGCACGCCCCCACCATCTCCATAAGAAGGGTTACAAGTGTAAGCTTTTGTTTCACCACCGTCTTCCGAGCTAAGGCAATTTCCCTTTCGTCCCAAGTGATGTAATATCCTGTACTACGTGTAAGAAAGAATGAAATGTAGAACGATGCAACCTTTTGCCTGCTTTAACTCTGTGGCTTTAGAAAGCATTGGCTATGCTCATGCTTAGGCCAAAGTGCCCACTAGTAGGAACTCATTCATCGGGTTATGCTACTTTAAGACAGAGCGACGATCGCACCTATCAAAAATGGCAACCTCAGAATACCCATAAATAGAAACGGACTCGATGACACAGGTACATGGGTACACGAAGTAGCAAAAGGTATGTTGGCAAACCCAAATAGAAGCCAGGCAGCCCTGGTACCCCAGCAAATACCATGGCTCGCAAGCGCTGGTCACAACAAAAGGACACCGAGTGTGGCACAGGATACCACTTCAGTACGGTCAAACGCAGCACACCGATTTGATCCACACAGAGCCCGATGAAGATACATCAACACCAATACCAATACAAATCTTTTGATTGGTACAAAAATATTAGGACAAATTTTTTACTATGGTATTTGAAAATTCATAATCTGCAACGAAGCGCAGGCAAATGTGGCTAGTGAGTATTAAGATGACTACTCGGGTTCAACCAACAATTTAATTTATCACTATAAAACGAAAAGACAATTCATTTATTTAAGTCTTAGATACATTGAGACTACAAATATATCCATCTTATTTGGAAAAACCAGAAAATGAAATATGTTCTCCACATACACATCAATTAGCAGCCGAGCTATACAAAGCTATACGATCAATGCAGTAATCTGGGCTAGCCTTCCTAGCTCACCAATAGGAACAAGTGAGAAAGCACATGAGAGAGATCAGAGAAAGTACTATAAGTATTCAAGCACAAGCCTCAAGATGCTGTGAAATTATTGTCATGATTAATATTTTGTGATGAACAATTGTCTTTCTAAATGAATTGTGGATGTTGGTGTGAGTGCGTGTGACTAATGTAGGTCAGGTTGTGATATCTGTACCTAGAAACAGTTGTTTTGTCTGATTGTGTGCAGGTGATTTGAGGATAACCTTGATCAATGGTGAGGACCGGGACTAAGCTCAGGGAGGAGCTGAGGTCTGGCACGATCGAGATACCATGTGACAAGGCTAGACTAGAGTCAGAATACTTGGAGGTCAACTTCGATTAACGGTGGGATCGGGACTAGACTCAGGGAGGAGTTGAGGCCCAGACGATCAAGGATGTCGAGTGACGAAGTTAGATACAGGGTGGCACATGATAGATAGACATCGTATGGAAAGATCTTCGCAACAGTCTTCACAACGTTTTGTGTGTAAGTGCCGTTGTTCGCCAAGGAAATTGGAAGAGAAAAGTTGGAGGAGTATATGGTGCTATAGTACATAAGGCACTGTAGCACATAGTACAGAATCTATAGATTGATACACCTGGTTGAAGTGCATGTGGTTGACTTGGTCAACATGGAGCTCTCTCGGTGGTTTTGCTTGTGGACTTCAGCAGCGGCTCGGTGGACAGCTAGCTAGCTAGCTTTGTCTACGTGGCAAGCTAGTTCCGCCCGGGAGCAGGATTGACGCGAGGAGACCGAGTGGGAGAAGGATTCCGAAAGAGGCCAGGACACATGTTCGTTGTTGGTTCGTGCGCACAGCATGAGTCCGTTTGGGATTTTTTATGACTGCCGAAATTTGGAGTTACAATTTGGAAAATTATAATTTGATTTAGAAATTGAGGGATAGTCCTAGTGGGACTAGAAGTTCTACTCCTACTTTATAAAAGAGGTTTGTGTGTATAAATAAATGAGAGGTTAAGGCTCAAAGCAATCAAGTAGAAGGCAACTTTTAGGAAAGAAAAGTTAGGGTTTGCTTTGAGCCTTCGATTTTAGTGCTTTGAATATACTTTGTAAACACATCTTGATACAATAAAGATGATCTATTTTCAAGAGTTTCGTCAAGTCATGTTTTTTCGTGTTTCGACAGTCCATTGGGGTCACCATGCCATCAGCAAATTTGGATCACCATGCCATCAGAAAAAACCTTCAAGTTCCAAAGTTGGATCTAAATTCTATACACACCAAAGTTGGATCTAAATTCTGTACACAAATAAGAAATCAAGCTCATTTCATATGATGCATGAAAAGTTGAAAACAAAAGACCCCATTTAGCAGATAATACTAAAATATTACTCTATATATCCTGAAATGGAGTGGCCAAATCATCGTAGCTACACAACATACTTATACAAACATACGACTGGCTGCAGTGCAGATTTCAGGCAAGAATCAGACGTCATATACTCATATGTGCGTACACAGTGGGGATTAAAACATTATACTGCAGGAGACAGACATACTGTATTCACAGTAGCTAGTACTTCGTATCAGCCTTCTCGTGGTAATGAAAGACATACGGTATATGGAAGTGAACGGCAAAACACATCCTGTATTCACATCATACGGTATCCTGAATCATTCAAGCAGCAGCTAGCCTGGGATTGCATCGATTGTTCTCTTGCATAAATAAGCAGCAATTAGAAATCAGAATGCACTGCAGAATAGGACAAAAGTATTACACAAGAACCATTCTAACACGTCTTCAAACACATGTTCCTCTACGTTGACAGGTTATAGCATCTATCCTGTAATAGAACATCATAAGCTTGAGTGTGAAATAGTTGCCAGATTTGAAATTGTATTTTTGCACTACTCCTCTGCTCCTCTAAACAAGCAATCCAGAAACTAACATGCTGATTTCTTGATACTGATCTGAACATAATAGGTATCACAAAACTGAAACAAGCAATCAAGCATTTTATGATCTAAATGCAGGCTACAATTTATGAACATAATAAGAATACTGCATACTTATGAGCTGATAACTAAAAATCTATCTCAACTAGGCACAAAATTGCAATAATCTAACAGAGCAAAATTATCAGGCAGCATTTGCCTACACTGTAACAATGTAGCCTGAAAACATAATATTTGATCACTCATCAGAATTCAGAACATTGAACAGTAATACAATGCAGGAGTTACGCACATTCTTGTCATCAATCCATACTAGACATGAATACTAATTGTCACCTAACTAATATTTTCTCTATAAGTCCAGCACAAACCAGAGGGAGGGGGGTTCCTCACCTTGTTGCTGCACAAGCACAGCGGATCTAGGGGTTGAAGGGGAGCATAGTAAAGAGGAAGCCCTTGTGGAGGAGGAGACGGTGCTAGCTTGGGGTGGTCAAGCGGTGGGGGCACAGATCGATGACCGGCAATGACGGTGCAGATCAAAGCTCGGTGGTAGCCCCGGCGATTCAGATCGACACCCTGCGGTGTGGATGGCCACCGCCGTGGGGAGCAGAGAAGGTGGCGGTGGCGGACGGAGTTCGCGAGGGTGGCAAGCAGAGCTGGCGGCGGCGGGAGTGGATCCTCTGACTTTATGCAGTTTGTAGTTGAGTCACTGACATGTAGGCCCCACTTTACTATGGCCCATATGTCAGTGGCACAGCTGTAAACTGTACAAAGTCAGGGAAGCCTTAGGAATGCCATTTCCCCTGGGAGAAAAATACATTTCAATCTTTATGTAGTAAGCTAGGGGAAGGAACATTTCGGTTGCAGGTCTCATCCAAATAATTTACTAAGCCACACACCTACTGGATATGGTTCATCAAAAGGACAATGTTAACATCGAAGCAAAGGCGTGCCACACATACATCAATATTCAGTAGTAATAATAATAATAATAATAATAATAATAATAATAATAGAGGTACCAACACATTAAAAAGAAAGCAAAAGAGCATATGGCATTGCAGTGCATGGTCCTATTGCTTGAAGAAACCTGTATCCCGCGGCACCTCATGGATGTAAGTAGACCTAAAATCCCACATGTTTGTCAGTTCTTTTTTTATTAAGTAATATTATCTTAGAACTATGAGTTTCCGAAATAAATAATTTGCAACAACATATGAAACATGTAGCTCATGCACCATTCGCGTCCACCATGCTTTCATCATAATGGGTATATAGGGGCAGAAGGCGGGGAGGGGGCGCTTCGACGGCTGGCGGTGTGGAGGCGTCCGTCCATCTGTTCTGGGGGCGACGGGGCAAAAGACGGTGAGACGGCAAATCGATGAGGGCATGGCGAGGAGTCGACGAGTCAATGGCAGCGGCGAGTAGGTAACAACGTGGAGGCGGCAAAGTTCCCTTGTGTCTGGGTTGAGAGGGGGAGGACAGGCGGCGGTGAGGCGATGGCAGTGTGGAGTCGGCTGAAAGCGGTGGCAACAAGCAGGCGGCGAGTCGGTGACGGCGTGGAGGCAGTAGCGCAGTAGGGAGATTGAGTAGCGTTAGGCGATAGAGGGATTTGGTGGCGGCGATGTGGAGGAGGAGAGGCGTCAGCGCGGAGGGATTCAGGGAGATCAAGTAGTGCGTCAGGCAGTAGGGACATCTAGGTACGGAGCGAGGGAATTTTTTTTAAAATATATTATTTTTACCGGTATGACAGAAATATACTCATTTCAACAATTGGCAATATTATACCGTCGTCGTGTCCACGGGATACGAAATCGCTGACATGGTTCTGTAATCCTAGCCACCAACATCACAATATATCCATTTCTGTTACAGTTCTCACCAAAAAATTTACTATGCCACAACCCCACTAGATATGGTCCAATAAAAGAAGAGTACCTAACATCTACCACAGCCAAAGAAAAGGCCACATCACAATATCCTTGCAGTTACAGATCTCACCAAAATATTTACTGAGCCACAGACCTACTGTAGTAGTAGATATGGTCAATCAAAAGGACATTAGCTGACATCGCAAATTCCTTACCACAGCCAAAAAAACAAGCACATGGCATAGCAGCAGTTGGTCACGTCACTTGACAGAATCTTTTATCCGTGGTATCTCACGGAAGCAAAAGGACCTAAAAGTCCAGAGGTTTGTCAGCTTATTTCTTATTAAGAAATATAGTCTTGGAACTATGAATTTCTAAAAACAAAACAAAAATTTCATCGCATATGGAAGATGCAACTAGAGCACCATAAGAATGCAGTGAAGCTTTCACCAAAATGGGTATATAGGGAGTTGCCAACCCATTTGTGGATGTTCGAATGTTCCACGTGAGACTTTTATTTTGCTATGATGTGAATCTACAGAATTAAAAATAAAACTAGCTAGAATCCTAATAATGGAACAAGTAACACACACAAAACATTACCATGAATTCAGATTAAAGCCTATGCTTTAGCTAAACAAAGATAAATATCACAAACCACAAACAGTAGGCAATATAGAAAATGCTAAAAAAACATACCTGCTCAGAAGCATCAGAAAACTCCAATGGAAAGGTAATAGATCTAGTAGCACGTCTAACTGGATCATATACCACAAGCTACAAGGAAAAAAAATCAAGATACTCTTGTTATTTTCAAATGTATATATCAAATTAAACATTTTAATACTGCATAAACCATCAAAGTATACCTCTAAACCGACTTTCCAACTCGAATCAACACTTGCAAGTAATCCCCAGCCAAGAGAGAGAAGGAAGTCTTCAAACTACTTACAAAAAGTTGACAACATATGACATACTTTTCTTTAGCTTTAAATAATATGAAAATGCTCAGAACATTTTTCTTTACCTTATGCAGAGTGAAATCGTGCAATCCATTGTAGGAAACAATTATGTCTCCCTGAGAAATGCCTAGCCTCGCAGCAGTAGAATCATCATAAACCTAAATGCATCAAAGTAATTAAAATGTTCTGATCACATATGTAGAATGAACATAGTTATTGATTTATTGATATACCACAGCTACGATGAAGCCATCGTTAACATTGTGCTCAAGTTCTATCTCCTCTTGGTGAGAAGCATCTAATAGCTCAAAAGCTCTTAGGTCCATATCAAGCACCGGACAAGCAATACGGCTACAATAAACAAGAACAAAAAATCAATCACAAAAATCTAACTAAAGATAATTGTAATGTCGTCAAATGTCAAAGTTTGTATTGTAACAAGGCAACATAGGGCTAGACCGCTGGATATAGAAGAGATAAAAAACCAACCTATACACACTATAACAAAGAGAGCACCCCTACAAGAGTAGATCATTTTTATTTAAAAAATACATGGGACTTGAGGGCATACCATCATACTCCTAAAATCCTACTGTCATATACTATTATCTCAACCAAAGTTGTCCTTATAAATTTAATAGAGCATCAAAAGATTCAAAAAATAGAAGTGTCGCAGAGTTTTGCATGATAATATGTCCATGTGTTAGATCTTAATTCAAAATATGTTGAATAGCTAACCATGGTTGAATAGAAGGCGATGCATGGTTTAGGTACCTAATAGTGCAAGCTATCCAAAGTTTAACCACATGCTGCTATTATTAATGTTTCTAATGAGTGAATCCCCAAGCCATCTATATAAGCTAGCAAATAATCAGGAGTCACTGCTTTCAACATAGGGCATAACGAAACTGCACACGCAAATTAGGTTTGGTAAAATTACTCCAGATCCAAACCAACAAAGACAGAGCTAAAGATTATCTAAAATTTCAAATCAACTTCACATAGAGATCAGAGTCTTATAGACATCAAAAGATTAGTAGCAGCATGCAATAATATAAATGGTTGTTAATGAACCTGAACTTTGTCCACATTTCAATGCATGTCTGCACAATTGAAATGGGAAGGATATCTGGATTTGGAGGACGACCAAATGCCATCCCAACGACATCGCCATGCTGGTCAATCACCGGTCCTCCAGTGCCACACTGCATCAGGGAAACAACACCAAGTTAAACAAGCAACGAAGCAGAAAAGAATCAAAGAAACTACAATAACAATATACTATTTACCAGGGCAATTTCACAACTGAGAGACAAGCATTACATGTACTTCAAACACCTTGGTGGTTCCTGCCACAAGACTGTACCACGCCTAGCAAACATTGATGATTCATAATCCCTTCCCAAAGCAAACACATCTTGTCCAAATTTTGGGCTAGAACCAAAATTGGCAGGCTGCAATGGAGTGTCTGACAAGACCTCCAACAACACAATGCGGTAGTGCTCATTGAAAAACAGCAACCGTCCCTCTATAATGGTCTTGTTTGGCAAGTGCACAAGCAACTGAAAATATGAGATTTGATTATATGGTTTTGTATCATACAAAACAGGCAAGATTATGAGCTAGAATAGCACATCTAAAGCAACAAGAATGAAAAGACAGAATTGAACAATGTAAAAAAAAAGAAGATAACTAGTAAGTAGAGAGGGTGGGTTAATTCTACAATAGAATCTCTCTATAACTTCCTACTGCATAACGCACAAACCTATAATTTCCTACCATGAGGTACATTTAATTAATTGTCATAGTCCAAGCCTCATCATTAATCGAGGTTGGGCCGTGGCTTACCTTGGGTTTGGGGTCGATCAATGCACCGTCGTCGCACACAGCTTCAGAAGAAGTTACGATTGTTGCCGACCTAGTTGTCTCGTTCCAACTGACAACGATGCCAGTGCAAAATGCAATCCCTTTCCCATCTGAAAACAAATGAGCGCAATCATGCAAGATATCGATGCTGGCTAATTAATAACAAGCTGCTGGTAATTAGAGGAGATTGCAGTTGAGGATGCGAGTAGTAGTGATCTTTTTTTACCAGGCTCGGTGGAGACAATGCCAACAACCGAGCGCGCAGCCTTCCTGATCATGTCCCTGGCGGTGCGAAGGTCTTTTGGCTCCCTCCTACGAGTGCAAGGAAATGACAGTGTCTGCGGGAACTGAAGACATGCAAGGAATAGTGCAAAAGTTAGGGTTTTTTTTTCTTCTTCTTCTTCTTCTCATCATATCTTACAAGGGCGAGAAGGAAGATAATCCTAACGTGGGATTTCGGAGATCCTCCGGAACTCCATAGCCCACTTTAGAACATCCCTCGATTTGCCAGACGTGGGGTACGGCGGGAAGACACGAGGCGGCCGGGAAGGGGGATCCGCTCCTCCTCCTACTACTACCGCCGCTGCCTCCTCCTCCTCCTCCTCCTCCTCCGCCGCCGCCGCCGCCGGCGGTTGCACCCTCCTCCACTTCTTCCTAGCCGGCCCCGCTCTTCCGACGTCTCCAGCGGCAGTCGTCTCCAGCCCTAGCAACCTTGATCGAAGGCGGGTAAGCCTTCTCCCCTCTGTCCTCGACAGACCGGGCGATGGGGAAGCTCCAGCTATCCTAGTCGGTTTCGGCGGCATCCTCACCGAGCGGAATCGACGGCGGATTGGATGGGGAGAGAACAGAGCGCGGCGTGGATGGACTCGAGGGAGGCGAGGAGAGTTTCTCCTTTTGGGTAAATGTGCGCTCCTCGGAACCTTCGAGAAGTTGGGCCTTCTTCTTTTTGGCCCATCGGAACTCTTCAACCGCGCCGCGGCGGGCTGGGCTCTCTTTGGATCACTCTACATGCAATCAGTGGAGACAAAGGCAAAAGGCAGCCACGTGCACATCAGGCAATGAACCAGGACATCGGATAAATAAAGCCGAACATAATTGGAAAATACCTCAACCTGGGTGGGCAAAGGTCAATATTGATGGATCCTTTTGTGCTTATACAGGGGACGCAGGATTGGGAGTGATTATCAGAAATTGTATAGGGGAAATACTACTTTTCTCGTGACGGACCATTTTTCACAACGCCTCGACCGAAGAAGTCGAAATCATGGCGTGCAAAGAAGGATTGGCGTTATCGGCTGAATGGATCAACATGCATATTATCCTTGAAACTAATTATTTAGAAGTTATTAAGCACATGGCTCCTAGGCAAAATAAATCGAGCTGGTGTGCCATGTTATTGGAAGCGAAGAGGTTTATCGGTTTACTTCCTGAGATCATCCGTCTTAATCATGTTAGAAGAGGGTGTAATAAAGTGTTTCATGAACTAGCTCAATTAGCCAAAAGGGCTAGACATAGTACGGTTCGGAGGCTCGATGCCCCTACTTGAATTTATGGTCTCCTTCTACAAGATTGTAATCACTCTGTTTAATCAATAAAACTCACCCCTTCCCTGCAAAAAAGAAAAAGAAATCAAGCAAATACGTTCTTTTCCATTTTAGCTCAAATTATAGTGTTCTCGATGTACTCCTAGTAAGAATTTACTCGGTTTGTTGTTTTGATTTTGGAGACTGTACTTAGAGAAAGAAATTCCACCGACCGCCATCCGTCTCCAGTTCTCCACGGCGACTCGGCGAATTCTGAGCAAGAGCGGAAGGGGCAGCGTCCCAGCGAGGGCGAGGCGTGGGCATTTGTGGAGCGATCCAGTCGCGGTCACGACATCTCGCGGACGCGGACTCGTGGACGTCGCTAGCCCTAGGCTGGGTGCTTGGGCCGCCGGGCGAGAGACCAAATGCTATGGGTGTACAAGGGCAAGGCCATGGTGTGCCGCAATATCAGCTATATCCCTGCCCTTTACACAATGTTTGACAGGATCCTACTGTTTAGTGCTCGGATAGGGATAGGCCAGATTGATATTTTGCGTGTCAGTATTAACATCGCCAAGGGACGTATCTCCATCTACAGCCATGGTGACGGGCTTCCGGTTGAAGCCATCCCTGAGGACATCAACCCACGGGAGTTGTTCTTCTACGGCATTCTCTCCAACAATATTAACATAAAGAAGACCGGTGCTGACAGGAGCAACTCTGGAGACGTATTCACCTTCGTTTCAAAATTAATTATCGAAATATCAGATTCCGGCCAAAAATACAAGCAGGTGCAGTGCCTGATTACTCTTCAAATGAATATTTTACATCCCATCCCTTCATGGTAACATATCGTCTGTTATATGAACAGGTTAAATATGTTTATGTTGTTGGAGTGTTTATGCTAAAATTTTTTTAGATAAAAGGTAGAGAAATCTCTACCTGACCACTGGTTGATTTTCCTGTTGTCTATCGTTTTGGCACGATGGCTCCAAAGGTCTAGAGTACATTCTCAGGTGAGAGGGACATAAATGTCTTGTAGGTCAAGCCGAGTAGGATTGAGATCCGATAAGGAGAGCCCCGTGTTGACAGGAGAAAATTCACTAAAAATCTTCCTGAAGTATTCGGTTACGATCTGCTATTTTTGATTTGTGTCATAATGTTATTTTTATGAGGACTTTGATATCGTTTCTTCGGTGGTTGATGGTCACTGCCATGCGAAAATATTTAGTGTTTTCGTCACCTAATGTGCATTGTTTATGCTAAAGCTGTAATTAAACTCTTATTATAGTTTAAAATCCATAGTTTGGGGTTTTTACTTACTTTAAAGATGAGTAGTAGCATAAAGCAATGGTCATAGATTCAATTTTTTAAAAGATAATGAATGGATTCACTTTAGAAGTTATTTAACTAAACACTAATTCAATATCCAAAGAGATCTGATTTCTCTTGTTTGATACAACTTCAGGTTTTCTATGAAAATCTTGGGAAGAAGAAAAATACTAAAATCACCATGTGTCATACTAAGGGTTGTTGGACCAGGGTAACCTTTTCCCCTAATCTTGACATGCTCAATATGACTCACCTTGAAGATGACATTTTTGCCCTAATGAGAAGGAGGGTAATAGACATGTTAGGAATTCTCATAAAAGAAATAAAGGTTGAGCTGGATGGCCACGTGCTGCCTGATTACTGTTTCCCAGATTATGTGGACTTATATCTACAGTTTGCTTCCAGGGAGAGATCACAAAATGTTCCAAGGTTTGAAAGTTTCAGAGAAGCATAATTTTCAGTTTGATTTACACAAAAACTATATGTTTGTTTCTTTATCGTTTTACTCTTGCATTTATTTTAGGGTCTATCAAAAGTTAAACTAGTCCTGGGAGGTGTGTGTGTCTTTAAGTAAATGGCAATTTGAACAGGTTTGTGTAGATTATGTTCTCTAGCAGTGGCTTCTCAGTTTGTTTTACAACTCACAACCTAACTATTTGTAATTATTTTCAGTTAAGCTTTGTTAACGGTATCGCAACAATTGGCGGGGCTCATATTGATATTGTCACACGCTGTATTGAAAAACGCCTGATAAGTGCAGTTAAAAAGAAAAGTAGGAATGCTGTGATACTACTGAGCAATGTGAAGAACCACTTATGGGTATTCATAAATGCTGTTATGCCCAGTGCTGAATTTGATTCATGTGCCCAGGGGACTTTGATCACACCTTATATTTGTTTTGATATAAATTTTGAGAAAAGTGTTGAGTTCAACGAGTTCCTCACGCAAGGTATGTGCAGGGTTTTTTTTAATGTAGGTTGTGTTGTTTGGATGCCCCACATTGCTAATATAAAGAAATTTCAGTGGCAGATTCTTTAATCTTTACGGAGGTTTTTAAATGGGCTATGCTCGGACTAAACCTGGCTGTGGCACTAAGGGAAGAGAATGAAAGCAGTGAGCTCACTATTGAAGCAATCCCAAAGCTTCACGATGCACATTGTGCTGGTGGGAAAGACACTAACAAATGCACCTTAATTATTATTGAAGGAGATTCAGCAATGTCCCTAGCTATGAGTAGTATAAGCTTGTTGATTGCACAAGTGTTCTTTCTAGTGACAAACTGAGTATTGAGCCTTCTTCGCCCCTGCAGATGGTTGGATTCGCTGAGCTTGGTAGGGACTACTATGGAGTGTTTGCGTTGAAGGGTAAGTTATTGAATGTGAGAGATGCATCTATCGATAAGGACCATACAAAAGTATACTATAACACAAATGATTTGAGATATAGTCATATTATGATTATGATTGATCAAGACCATGATGGTTCTCATATCAAGGGATTGCCGATCAATTTCTTTCACGTTTTTTGGCCATCTCTTCTAAAGATTCCAACATTTTTGGTTGAGTTTGTTACTCCACTTGTCAAGGTATGGTAACAGTCAGTTTTGCCTTTGTTGACTATTTGCATCACCAACATATAGTCGTCTTTCCATATTAATTGTTGTTGGATTGATAAAACTTGAATACTTGTCTAGGCTACCAATCGTGCAGAAAATAGTCTCTTGTATTTTTATACAATGCCAGAGTATAAGTCATGGGAAGAAAGCCACCCAAGGGCAGATTCAAGTGGATGGTCTATTAAGTATTATAAGGTCTGGTTTCCTTTTTGTTTGCTCAAATTTTAATCTTTCTATGTGGTCTTTAGCTGAGGAGACTTTTCATCTGTATAGGGCCTTGGCACGAGCACATTTGAGGAAGGGAGGCAATACTTCAAGGATATTGCCACAGACCAGAGACATTTTATCTGGGTGGATGAAGAAGACGATAAGGCTATTGAGGGTTTAGGGTGAGCAGAGTCTAGAGAATACCATAATAGGAATGGCTCAGGATTTCGTTGGAAGCAACAACATAAACATTTTGCACCCTTGTGGCCAATTCGGTACAAGATTACACGTGGGTTAATAGGGCGCTGTGAGAAAACTACTTTGTTACCCATTTTGTTCAGATTTGTTTGTTTCATTTTAGGGAGGCAAAGATGTTGCTAAAGCTAGATACATCTTTACTGGGTTATCAAGTATCACTCGCACGATTTTCTATGAAGACGATGATATTCTGCTCAACTATTTGTATGAAGATGGGCAATCAGTTGAACCCACTTGGTAATAATTAGGCACCTTGCTTGATCCATACTCCACAATTTGACATTGCATATAAGTAGGTAAGGCCTGGTTGTAATTTTTAGGTATTTACCAATCCTTCCGATGATTTTAGTCAATGGAGGTGAAGGAATTGGTACTGGTTGGAGCACAAGGATCCCGAGTTACAATCCAAGAGTTATTGTCCGCAATTTGAAACATTTAATGAAATCAGAGGAGCTGGAAGAAATGCAACCATGGTCCAAACAGTTCTTAGTCAGTAACAACTTTTTTTTTACAATTCTGTTTTTGTCTAAAAAATATCTAATGTGAGTGAAAATATTTCTGTACATGAACCAACAGGGAGAAGTCAACAAAATTACCAATAGATCAGGTGTCACTTATACCACCAGTGGTATCATAGATGTCATTGACAACACTATTGAAAATAAGTGAGCTGCCAATCAAGACCTGGACAGATAGTTATGAAAAAAACCTTCATTCTTTTATGTTTGGAAATGACAAGTTCATCAAGGTAACTGATTAAATAGCTTTTCTATCATGCAATGATTGTCGTGTGCTACTTGTTAATCACAATAATTTTACAGAATTACGTAATGCAAGGCGGTGTAAATGATGTGGAAATTGTGATACACTTAGATGAGGAGAATTTGAAGCAAGCTAGGAAAGTAGATCTTGTGAGGAAGTTTGAACTAACAAACTCAATACCTACATCAAATATGCACCTGTTGGACTCAAATGGTAAACTTAAAAAGTATGAAGCTCTAGAGCAAAGTACGTATAGATGCCTTTTTGTACAAGACCTCCATTTTTTTTTATTTTTTTTGTTTGTCATATTGTAACTAAATTGTGCCATTTATTTCAGTACTCAGGGAATTCTTTGACTTGAGGCTTGGCTTTTATAACAAAAGAAAGGTACCTTTTCATTTACTAATTGAATGGCACATAGTCTTTGGACTATTGGATATCACATTTACTAATTGTAAATATACAGGAAATGCTACTGGAAAAGGCTAGGGTCAACTTAAAAAGCGCAAAAAACAAAATCAGATTTATTAAAGCTGTTTTCAATAGAGAAATCAATCTCTTTAACAAGGATGCAACAGAGCTAATTCTGGAGCTCAAGCAGAAGGGGTTTGATATTATTATGGAAGAGAAAGCCAATCCATCTGAGGAGAATCAAGATGGTGCCAGAGCAGCACAAAGATTCATTAGGGGATGTGAATACCTCTTGTTAATGCATATTATTAACTTTACTAAGCAGATGGTACGAGAGCTGGAGGCTGAATATGAACATCTAGATAAGCATATTTTCAAATTAGGGGAAACTTCTCCAGAAATGCTTTGGTTGAGGGATCTTGACGCTTTGGAGAAAAAACTCGATGTAAGCAATGCCACTTGTATTTTATTTCTTGAAGTATTAGAAATATTCCTTAATCTCACTTCTTAGTTTTGGAATATAGATTCTTGACCAAGAAGATGAAGCTGCATATTTACAGAGAAAGATGAGGAACATCCCTATCAATAAGGGAGTCATAGAAAAGCAGAGACTTTCGTTTGACTCAAATGATGGAGTTGTTGCCATGGATGAGCTGCGCGTTCAGAAGCAAAAGGTCAGCAAGGAAGCATTGCCATGTCGAAATGATTCTAGTTGTCTTTCTGACGAGAAGGCATACAAGAACACGGCCTTGCAATCTCAAAGAAATGCATCCACTTCTACAATAAGATCCCCAAGCAAGGATATCAAGGTGAGCCACCCGGTAAGCCCACTCAATTTCAGCAAAGTAGTTTTGTTTCCCAGCAAGGCCATGTATTGTGCCTTATGGCTTTAAATGTGCTATGATTTTGTTTTTCTCGCAGGGAAATGTACCATCTGAGCGTAAATATGAGGATTTGCTGAATGACCTACGAACTCTTCAGTGTAGAAATTGGCTAAATGATGGCGTAATTTGTAGAATATTTAAAATCTTCTCTGAAACCATCTGCAATAACAAGATCCTATTGGTACCACAAGATGTGTCGACATTATTAAGCAGCCCCCTGTACTATTCCGAAACTGTCAAAAACTTAGAATTGCCTTCTTACTAGTATTGATTCCGGTGAATGATGCACAGGAGAATCCCAACCCTAGTGCTGATGCTAGGTCCCACTGGAGCTTGCTAGTTTTGAACATGACAAGGGCAGACACACCTATGTTTCATCATCATGATAGTTTGGGGACATTTAACTGGGAAGTTGTGAAATGTCTCGCTGAAAAAAATAAAAGAAGTGCTCCCTACTGTTGCCAAAGCGCAAATATGTAATGTCCCTGTGCCGCAGCAGGACTCATATAACTGTGGAGTATATGTACTGGCTATTGTAGAAGCTATCTGCGAATGGTTTCTGGAAAACCAGGAATATGCACATATCTCCAATTATAACTCATTCATGAAGGCCAGGGTAAATAATCCGAAGGAAGTTCACAAAATAAGGAAGAGGTATATTAACATGATTTTAAACAATCCAGGTGGCTGGACTCAGGTTAGTGAATATTTTGAGATATATTGTAGTTGCATATTTATGCTGGTGTGTAAACTATCAATATATCATGACTTCGTAACAATCTTAATCTGTGTGCACTGTTCTAACCCCTTTTTCTAGGAGAACACACATTTATATGTTTCTCCCTTATCTCAAGGTTTGATAGGCGGGCATTTCCTATTCTCTAGCTCCTCTTATTTGTTGTATTTCCAGTGTCCAACTAAAATCTCCAAGCCAAGGAAATTTTGTTTGTTTTTTTTCTAGGGGAGAAATTTGTTTCTTTTGGAGAATTATGTAGCTTTCAGTTTTTTCATATGTTTGTCGTATATTAAAGATCATTTGAAACTGTGCACTAGTTGATCGTTGCAATGTAAAGGGAGTTTATTTCTTGTTTGACATCTTGATGACCAAAATCATGCACATACTAAGGTCAAACATGGGGAAACCTGGATTACTTGATTCATTTTTTCAGTGTAAGTGATGAATGCAGCAGTGGCGAATTGGACAGTTAAGCCAGTTGACTACCATCTAAGGATTTATACTTTGTCCTCAGTAAGGGCTTATGCCCAAACGTTGCTGTTGGATTTATGTTGCCCGTAGAGTGAAAGTTGGTGAATTCTCTTGCAAGATTGTAAACAGCATCAATTGGTGCTAACCTCATTGTTTTGGGGACTGGAAAAGGTGCACCTTACTGCTGCCAGAGTGCCATGCTTAGCGCCTACAACCTGGTACTTTGACCCATTGACAGTTTGTTTGTCACCACATTGATAAAGTAGAAAGGAGAAGTCTAGTCTCATGGCTCACTGTTAACCTGTAGAGAGGGATATTGACATCTGTGGAAGTATGGCTAGAGCAGCATGGTCACTCCACTTTATATCAGAAATATCCAATTGCTAGTCACGATTTGGATGATAGGGCTATGGATAGATGGGTGTATAATATAGAAAAGAAATTTAAGAGATTTCCTAACAAATTAATTGATTTGATGGTCATTTTCCGAGTAAAAATCAGCTTAGCATGTAGAACTACAGCTGCTGCAAGGGTAGCAGTACCTTGAAGTAACATATCACTGGGACTTGGGAGTATGCTGTTTCAGGTAGGTAGCCTTTGATGGCATTGAAAGGAAAGAGATGCTAGTTGAAAGTAGGTCACTTGATGACATTGGAAACAAGACGCTATTATTCATAAGCATAACAAAAGGCGTGACGGTTTCATGGATGAACCTTAGCAATGTTTTTGCATTAGGCATTTATTTACAAGGATGTGTTTCTATCTGACATGCTATGACTACCTGCCTTGATATTTCCCTTCGGATTCTAGAGCTCCTTGCTTGCACTCTACCTGCCTTGGTTTACTGTTTTTGTAATATTTTGTACAAATTTCCCTCCGCACGACATAGCTCATATTGATGGGCTTTTTCATGCCATGTAAAGTTGAAGATTCAGGAAGAATTTTTTTTTGTTCCTTACTAGAATGTAAATCATAACTGCACTATTGCAGAAGTGGTGTCATATAAATTAGGCCCGTGTGTTGTTTTGACTTGTTTGGCTAGTTGATGCTGGCAATAAGTTTCTGAAATTTAAGATTCGTTGTTCCACCTAGTGTTTAGAGGAATGCATATTTTTACAACTTTGTCAGACAAATATTATGAGATTAGCCTTCCCATAGGTCATTTGGAGTTTTCATAGTTCACACCCACCTATTGCAATATCATATAATACCAGTACATGGTATACCTACTGATCAAATGTTTACCACTTAAAGAAAAGACTTTAATACTTTATGTAGTCTTGATATGCCACTTTCTTAGTATTTTTTGTGTAGAGCCTGTACAAGTCTGTGAAATTTTAATTATACTAGCAAAATGCCCGTGCGTTGCACCGGGTGAAATCAATTTTAATTATAGAATCATACATAATCTTCTAATATAGTCTGATATAGTACTTCGAAAACACTTTGCCTACATTGATTCACTATTCTCCTCACATGAACAGTGATCATGCCAATGGTTTATCTTTAAACCAAAATCATCACATTTATTATTCAAAATACCAAAACATTGGTAGGACGTGACAATAATCTAGCTTTTTAATCTAGAATTTTTCTCTTTGAGTTGCTACAAAATTTTCACAAGTACGCAAAACACTTGCATTTCAGTGTATTAAGCAGAAAAGGAGCCAACATGTACTCTCCACTATTCTTCTTGGAAACTATTCTTGACTCTATACTTGTGGTGGTCTAGCAATGCAACTTTAATCAGTAATTGTCGATATTTTGTATCGGCAATAATAATATGAGGCTACTCGTGAGACCTAAACTTGATGGAATGTAAAGGAACATGAAACAATTTACCCTGATTCAGACCCTCGATGTGAGGTAATACCCTACTTCCAACTAAGGTGTATTGCCTTTGAGGTTTCGATTTTGCTCTACCCTCAGGGGGCTCCCTGTCTCCCCTTATATACCGAGGAGGCGGGGCTACATGGTAGGAATCTCAATCGGACTCCGACTAAGAGATTTCTTTCTAAGAATACAACGTACCCGATTAGAACTATATTCTTTCCTTGTCGTACAAGGTAATGTACGCCGAGTCATATTATATCCCTAATTACAAGGTTAGGCCCATCCTCTGTCCGAGTGGTCTTAATGCTTCCCATAAGGTACTCGGGGTCCATGGCCTTCATAGTAATTACAAAATGAAATCTAAATCAAGCCATATGTGCTTTGTTTCCTCTGATATCCACAATCCTTGGGTTTTTTCATTGTGAATTTGCCTTCCTAATCAAGGTCACTGCTAGTGATTTTTCTTCTGATCTATCGCCACAACCTGCAGGTGAGGGGTCCATCTTGTGCACAAATGTATCTAGACTATTTGTCAGAGGCTAAGGAAGATTCAGGCATAAAGAACATCATGGTCCTTGAACGTGGATTTAATGGATGGGAACTTTCAGGGAGGCTTGTTTGCCGCTGCAAGGATGCTCCTTGCAAGGGCGTGTGCTCTTGAGCATCCATATGAAACTATGCGTTTATCTGTATGTTTCAAATTTGGTTGCTCTTTACAAGATCTCCATTTATGTTTTACGGTTACTATATCACATTAAAACTGTGTATCTCACTTTGGTGGATCAGCAATTGTGCTATGTAGCTCCATCCATTCAATAGTAGTTAACGTGAATTCACGGCATATAAACTGAAAACCATATTGGTCGTTATTGAAAATCTTCTGCTTTCATTCCAAAGAATCATTCTATTGGCGTCCATATCGTGTCTTTTAGCTGAAATTGTACTAACTTTTATGTTCTCTACTTACTTGACACATTTTTTTTTACCACAAATCTTGTATTTGCAAAATCAGTTACTCGTTGTGGATTTCTCTTTTTTCAATTTTTTTCTAAAGTTATTTGTACGCCACTCCAATTTGTCTTGAATTCCTTTCCCTGGCTACAATGGATAAATGTTCATTCAGAATTCAGACTTGTGTTGCTTGCTGCTTTATTTTGTTTTTAATACAACTTTGCTTGCTCAGATAGGGATGTTCATGCTCGGATCTACATACCCCTCATATGAATTTTTGAGGGGTTTTCTCACTGGCTAAGAATAGTTTTATGCACTGTTATTGTATTAGACCTAGTTTGTTACTGTCATGATTAAGAGTTCTCTCGCTCAGAATTCAGCAAGGTGTTCAAGCACAAGCAGTAATGTTTTACACTTCTCTGATAAGGCTGCCAAGGAAGAAACTTTGTATAATCCAATATTGTGTTGAAATAGAAGGATTCACATGAAAGCAAAAGCATCCAATCATCATTGGTTTTGTTTGGACCTGGGAGAAAGTTATCCAGTGTTGTTTATTGCAGGTTCATTTTGAAGCTTCAGTTGTTGTGACTTAAAATCTGTATCGTCTGCCTTTCTGATATCTACGGCAAAGTTTGCCCATTGGCATCCAGAGCGTCCGTTGCTGAACCAACATCTACCGTTGAAGTGCATGTCAATCCTATCATTAACAGGCAAATGGTGAAATATAATTGTTGATGATTAAAAAAAGAATTGAAATATAACTAAATGACAGATACTTTAGCATTAATTGCCACGCCCTAATAGTCAACAAACATCTTTAAAAAAATGAGCAGAAGACACCTACTACAATTGCATCAAAATTTCCAGCAAAAAAAACTATTTATGTTTTTTATCTACTAACCATGCCATGCCGGTTCTGTAATTAAAGCAATAATGCATGAACGCAAGGAAGGTAAATTGAGTCCATGATACCTTATTTGCTTCTCTACATATAGCAAATATCCATAGTAGGTAGTGAGATTCCTCCAATTGTGGACATCGGTTGAGAGAGGAACGCTCTGGATGGCCTACGGCAAAGTTGCCGTAGCAGCCAGAAAGACAGACGACAAGGAGGATAGCAACGCATATTACCATTCACATTTTTAGGTTATTGTCTACGCTGAGTTTAGCAAAAGAAATTTGTTCCTTCTTTTCTACACGGTTTTCTGAGGTTATTGCCACTGGAATTAGGAAATAATAAAAGATTGATCATGAGATCCGAAGTGCGGGCCTGTGTATCACTGGAATTAGCAAATAATAAAAGCTTGACCATGAGATCCCAACTGGTTTTTTGGCCAGGTACTGTCCAAACAAAACGTTCAGGCAACAGTTGTTGAGATCATGTGTTGAATCAGAGTTCAGAATTCATACTTCAAAAAAGAAGTCCAGGATTCAGATGAGCTGCTGAATCCACTGCCATGTTTTTTCACGCCATGTGTTCTCAGTTCCTCACAGTTTTCAGATAAGCTGTTTTTAGTACTCAAAAAAACCATTTTTTGTTGGTTGTGTCATATTTGCCTTGCTATTAGTTGCTACACATCAAGCAATTGCATTTATACACAATTGATGCTCACAGATCAGAAATACATATTAGGACAGAAAACATCCTGGGTCTCCTTTGGGGGGGAAATTTTTCAAAGGATATTTGGAGGAATTTAAGTAAATCCTGTAAAATTCCTATGTTACAAAGGAGCTCTAGCTTGAAACATTCATCGCATAACAGAAGCAGCAGCCTACTTGCAACAATCAAGTTGACAACCCCAGCATTCAGTTGATCAATCCTTCTGATTTTAGAGAATCAAATTGCAGCTTCTTTTCCAACGATAAGACTGATTAGTACAATCCATAACGAAGCACAAATGCAGGAAATTCCCCAAGTCAATCTTAATCTAGCATTGCCATGGTCTGTCTATAGGGTATATTTCACTTGCTTCAGTTTTTCATGCTTGGATGGTCAACTTCATCCCATCAGCATATGCTGCCATCCTCGCTGCAAGCAAGGATTGTGCTGAAGAAGAAGAAAAAATGTCACATGTCGGGGCATCGAAGAGACGAAAACCAAACAAAAACACAAGTGGAAAAGGATGCATGCACATACAGGATCTTCACTAAAATAAATTGAGGATAAGTAGAAGCTAGAATATGCACTGCATTCTGAAGATCGGATATCAGAATTTCGTGAAGCACCTTCCATCAAACGACACAGCAGTCTGCCTTATCGCTGATTTGCATTGCGGATTAGTTAGCCTGTCAAAGATGATGTGTTAGCATGCAGGAGCACAATATTTAGTAGCGTCCAACACCGACTGCATATAGAGGATGGGAAACAACTGAAGTTCTTGGAAATTACCGAGCAGTTAAAACAGGAGGACTGGACTGTACTTTACCTTCACGGTTGCCAGTTTAAATAAGCAAATGGTTATCTTTGAGTATTCAGAATTAGAAAAAAAAAACAATCTAAACGAGTTTGAACATCTGAATTAGTAGTTTCCACAACGAGCATAGAGCACTATGCAACATTCCGCATAATTTTTTTCTATCAACGTAATCTTTTGACTTGTGACTTGCTAGTACTGAGTATGAACATAGTCCCATTCAAGAACATCTACAAATTTGTGCACAGAATTTAGAAGTTAACAACAAAATTTAGGAGAATTAATACACGGGAAAACAGAGTCAACGTTAGATATTACATATTGCCAACTGATTGAAGTGAAAATCACATGAGAATTTGATAAACCAGATGTCACATTCTGGCACAGGGTACTTCTGAAGAATATCAATGCTACCCTACATTTGAAAAGAAGTACTTTTACTTGAGAGGAAGACATTTAGTATGGGAAGGGACACTGAAAACTAAAGTAACATAATGGAAAACTGTTTAGATGTGATCTGGAGACAAGTCAAATGAACTGAGGTCTGTAGTTCTACAGAAGTTGAATTATATCACCTCCCCAGGAATTTGTTCTTTTGTTTTTGGCTCCCACAGCACAATTTCATTGTCAACACTCTGCATATTAAAGTTAGCAGCAATGAGATATACTCATCCTACAGGCGTCAACCAAATTAACATCGGAAAAAAGGTTGTAGCATCAATGCAGCAGCTGCAACTGATCAGATGCCACATTTTAGCAACTAAGGAAAGATCCTTACAAGACCTGCTTGCTCCACACTCTGGTCTTCATCGGAAAAATTTCCACAATTGTTTCCTAAATATGCAAGGGATTGGCGAACTATATCGAATTCAATTCCAACAAACTAAGTTCCAAAGTGACAGCAAAAGAGGAATTTTGATGCTTGGGTTGAGAAATTTGTTTGCCCAAGCTCAATTAGGGCAAGAGCCAATCCTCTATGAATCTTCCATTGGCCTAAATCTGGGACCAGAACTGGATTTCTTTCTCTAGAACAGCTCAGCAGGCAGGAAGCAAGCAAACAAGTTGCATCATAGAAGCTCAAGAACACACAGGCACCTAAGTACCTAACGCACACGCAACCAGTTGAGAAGTCGAAGCTTTGGGGCGGAGCTCACCATGGGGTGGAAGCAGGCGCCGAAGTCCTCACATATTTCTTGCATTCTTCCTTTTGCTATACAATCATGCCTGAATTTACTCTTTCTCCACCATAAAATTTCTAAACATCAATTTCAGCTAAACTTATCAGGATAGTGCAATGCCAAATAATTCCTAGGAGTTCAAGCTATAGAACTAATGTTTTCAGGTGCAGATTTGCCCCTTTGATATAGGAACACACAATAAAGAAGTGGAGGCTGCTCGTGAAGAGATCAAGATAAAACATACGGATGAAGTCACCGTGTGTCGTTGGAAAGGCTGGCAACATGTCTGAGCAGTGCTTGCCCTGACTGATGCGCGAAATGCCTCTGCCTCAGCTGCACATATGGGTAGCAAAGGCTCGACAAGATGTGAGCTGGCTTCGAGAAGGACATCACCTCGTACCACACCTGATCTTCTTCGTCCAGCTGCACTGAGAACCTCTCCTCCCCTGCCTGCACAACAAGAAGGTAAATCCAATATGATCCAACTCATGCAGGAAAAATCATCTCAAGCACCAGCAACTTTGAGCTGCATTCTGAACAGTCTGCATAGTATATAGGCAAACAGTCAAAATGAGTAGTACTACTATGTGTTGATTGTCGCTCCAGTGTAGGCATACCAGCAGATGGCCTTGTAGAGTGCTGCTACCAAATGCAAAAATCTTGCCTTTTCCATAGCCTGAGGAGTTGACATTGCCATCGGTCACATAGGCAATTTGGAGAGGCAACATGACCCACGGGATCAGCTCCTTGTAACAAATGCAGAACCTTGTTCCAGCTTTCACCGGCGTGTCCGGTTCCACATTTGTCCATCCTAATGTCAGGTGCCTATATATGCACATGTTTGCTTATGTGGAGACCAAATGAACAACAGAATAATTTGTAGTAGGTATTCAAGAGCTTCAGCTTACTTCCAGGAAAGAAGCGCAGATTTGGCATGGAAGAATGTGGCAGCTCCTGAGCCAACCAGAACACGTGAGCGGTTCACGAAGAAGCCATGCTTGACAAGCGCTTTGTCACTTGCTTCAGCAGCTTCAGGTGTCAAGTTAGTTGTTGAATTTGGTTTTGAGGCACCATGGAAAGGTGCATCATAGTTGAAGCCACCAGCAGCTGCAAGGCATGACTTCTGCTGCTCCTGTGAGGGGCGGCCGCAGCTCAAGAAGAGACCTCCCCAAGACATGGACGCCCTGTTTACAAACTAAAGATCAGTATGTGGGCAATGAAACGGTAAGACAAATTTTATTTAGCATAACATAGGAAATAGTAATGACATCTCCATTGCATGTACAAGACAAAATATGTGAGAATGGTGCATTCTCCTCTAGTTAAGTAAACATACTACACTTTGTGCATAGAGCGAAATGCGGTTTGATTCTGAAATAGCATGCCATGACCCAGCCAGACCAGGAAAGATTATGAGGCATTAGAATATCAAGCAACATTATGTGTTTACAAAGCAGCAACACATATAACAAAAGACAATTTGGAGATTATGGGATCGATAAGATATGTGTGATGGACATGCCGCCTACAAGAGAAACAGGAAAAGATGCATCGAGTGGGGTGGCAGGGCAGATCTAATGTGGGACATGGGGTTCAGTTGAACCCCCCCCAAACTTTTTGGGAACAAAAAAAAACTGTTATTAGTATTAAGGTTAACGCGAATTAAGAGAAAAAACTTCCAGATCTAGAAGAGAACCTAGGGTTAATGCAAATTCCAGAAAAATAAAGCGCTGGATGGATGGATGCTCATCGGTGAGGATGCAGCGGCAGGAGGGTTTCGAATTGCGTCATCATCATAACTGGAGTCATCAACAAACCATGCGCCACTCTGAATATGTGAGCCCCATGCATCCATCCTTGTTGAAAAGTTTCAGACTTAATTTCAGTACGATTCAGTATACAGCATATAGATATCAGATAGCCTTATCATAACTGGAAGCTTGAATGTGTTTGTCAGGACTGGGATGCCATCCATGTTCTTCGAGATGACCTGACCGGATTACAGCGAGGGATGACCAGCATGCAGCAGATGCTAGAAGCATGCATAGAAATGCAGATGGAGTTGCAGCGCTCCATCAAACAAGAAGTTTCTGCTGCTCTGAACCACTCGCTAGCCGTTCCTGCAGGTGAGTTAATTTCTCCCCTGGATTTGGACCTGACCAATTCACTGTACATACATGTAATTCCTTGAGCTTAATAGGCGAAGGAATGCTAGAGGATAGATCAGAGTGGAAGCTAGCAAGGCAAGGAACATGCTGCATCTGCTGTGACAGGCAAATTGACTCGCTTCTTTACTGGTCAGTGCTCTTTCAGAAACACTACAATGATCAATGATATGTTGCTAACCATAACAAATTAACATCTTCTACTTGGTGATTGCTATCAGGTGTGGGCATATGTGCACCTACTCAAAGTGTGCAACCGAGCTGCTCCATGGAGTCGGGAAATGCCCACTCTGCTGTGCGCCTATCGTCAAGGTAGTCCGAGCTTACTGCATAATGTGACAGTCAGTTACTGCAGGGCTTAGATAGAAGAAGATGAGTAGCTTGTCAGACCGAAGCATTTCAGTTTTGGATGCTGGAGTTGTATCACCTTACAATAGGAGTTTAATTTGGATGCTACTACTACTTGTGAAACCACTACCTGTGTTTAGTTTTTGTGCCTGACAGAGCATTCATGCTAATGTGCTCTTGTAGGAATAACTTTTAATCCAGTAGGCTTGAAAAATAATGAAATAAGTGATCCGTGAGATCGATCAATTAATTAGCAGTATTCATCAATCGTCCGTTGTACTGTACTTGTACTCATCACTGACTCTGTTGAATCTTTTTTCCGTTTTGTTGTGAAAGTCAAATAGCATTATGCGACCCAAAAGTCATATGCAACAAATGTATGGAATCAACTAGTACTAGATATGTGTAGCAAGTTGATCCTAAATGAAGAAAAGTAATATTAGAATTGACGTTGCTTAGAGGCCTATGGGCCAAAGACTAGGTGGAGCTTGCTTAATTTGAGCCCATAAATCTATATTCTATGCATGTATCTGCTGTATCCCCTGCTCTTCTTCCTTCCTCGAGCGAATCAAACATCCAGTCCCCTCCCCTCTTCTCTTCGGCACCACCTCACCACGCCGGCCGTCACCATGGACTCCCATATGACAGAATGTTGTCTCAGCCGTCATCTTGTAGCCACCGGCACCGTCACCCCCTTTCCTCACTTCACCACAAATGCCACAAATCTAAGGTGTTCTTTTCTACTTATTGCTTATAGCTTCTGTCTTGGTTTCCGTTAGCACGTTTCGCAAAACATAAAACAGTGTGCTTTTTGCAAAAATTTTCTATATGAAAGTATCTCTAAAAAATCAAATAGATTCATTTTTCAAGTTTTTAATAGTCAATACTTAATTAATCACGCACTACTGATGTTTCTCGTTTAGTGTGCGGCTTATAAGCCAACACAAGTCAATTCAAACACCCCCTAAACCGTAAAACCCAAACCCCAAAACCAAAACCAAAAACCCAAAACCCTAAACCCTAAAACCCAAAACCCAAAACCCTAAACCCAAACCCTAAAATCTAAACCCTAAAACCCTAAACCCTAAACCCTAAACCTGAATCCTAAACCCTCACCCCAAACCCTGAACCCTAAACCCTGACCCCGAGCCCTGAACCCTAAACCCTAAACCCTAAACCCTAAACCCGAACCCTAAATCCTAAACCCAAAACCCTAAAACCTATAACCTATACCCTAAACCCTAAACCCTATACTCTAACACTAGATGATCCAAGGCTGTGAGAGGTCGAGCTAATTGAGAGGGGCTAGCAACAATTTGACAGATGATAAGATTTGAATAAATCCATAGGCAGTCGACTGACATGCTAAATTAAGTAGAGGGCCTAGCATTTGAGCATTGATAACAGTTAACCAAACAAAAGTAACAAGAACTGAATATTACTTGGGCGCAAAATAACATGTAGAATTTCTCTAGACTTATGTTGGTGGAAGGTCTCAAGGGAGAATAGCACACAGATGACACATGTTAAGAATTCCTCAAGATGATTATCCTTTTTGTTCATTTTGGATTATGATCCAACATTTGTTTCAATGGTCAGCAAGAGTAACCACTTTAAAGGAATGCTGTTTCGGCATGTCACAAAAAACTTCGTAATTCAAGGGGGAGATTTTGATTTCAATGGAGCTGCCTAGGAATGGATACTGAAAGCCAAAGCTAATGGAGGAAACTCTCTCAGGTTTGACCCCAAATCAATGCACATATAGGATTTTGTTGAAGTCTTGGTTTTGTCAGACTTGATTTCTGTAGCGTTTTTGTTCACACTACATGTGTTTCTATGATTTTGTAGTCCAAAGCACGAATGATAGGGACTACAAAGAATCCTAATAATAAAGGATTTGATATTTTTATCACAACTACTCCAATTCCTGACATGAATGACAAGCTTGGTGTATTTGGGGGAGTTATCAACAAAGAGGATATTGTTCAGGTATTTTATACTAAATTCTCTCTCTCGATGCATTACTTCAGTTGCATTTTGATTTCTATATCCTTGGAAAAGCATCTTCAGTTCTCCACTGATGTAACTAGTTTTATCCTAAACAACTAGAAAGCAAATAGCATCATATGATTCCAAATTATATATGCTCTAGCCATATCTGTAATGATCAAACCAACTAGCTTTGAAGCGACGTTTAACTCCAATATCCACACTGTATTGCGTGCTTGGGCTGGTTTAAAATTGGGGATGGGCAAAAAATCGTGGGCAATCTCCAAACTCTACTATCAAATTCAGTTCAAAACAAAAAAAATGGGTAGCAGGACGGCGGATCTGGAAAGGATATTGATCCCTTCCGGCTGGCGCGTGGATTTTAAGGGTTGGAAGCACCCTTGGAGTTACCTGAAATGCTTTCCAAACATAGCATTTCATATTGAGCCATTAGAGCAACAAGAGTCAAACCAAGCCTCAGTATTCCGTTCCTAGTTCCCCAAGCAAAAGCAAGTTGTCCATTGCGCCAAGCTCCCTGCTACCAACTAATCTAGTTTACTCTATCAGGATGCGGGAAATATTCAAGTTTGTAATTTTTTATTGTGCAGACAGATAGCATCATGGAAAGTGGAGTTGAGTGTGTTGTCAACAAACTATGTGCAGCCATCATCAATTTCCATGCCCAGCATCCTCTCAACAAACAACTAGCGCTGGGCGGAATCGGCACCCAATAGAGTTAAAAAAAACCAATTTTTTACCCAGTTTTATCAAGAGAAAATGGTACAAGGAATTGTACAGTTTAAACAAACTAACATGCATGAACTAAAACAAAATGAGTCAACTCTTTCGATTAGAAGACATCGGAACCAATCACTCGTATTTCATTTCTATATGAGGGAAATGAACCTAAACCACGGCTTATGGGCGCACCTACCGTGGGACGCTGGGGGTTCAGTTCAACCCAAAAAGAAAATTTTTGAGAGAGAAACTGATATTAAGGCAAAGACGAAAGCTTCCAGATCTAGAAGAGAAGATAGGTTAAGGCAAAGAGAAAAGGCGAGGGTAGAGAGCGATGAGAAAGAGGATGTGCGCACGGGTACTCACCGGCGAGGATGCCGTGCGCCGCTGCTCGCGGGATGGAGATCAGCGTTGCTCGGCGCAGGCGGCGAGATGACGGGAGTCGAGGCCGAGGGGGCAGGGTGATCGACTGCGAAGCAAACGAGTCATAAATTAGGGAAAAGCTCAGATTTTTTTCACCCCCTGAGAAAACAAAATTAGGGCAAAGGAAAGGAAGAGAAATCAAGCACAACTCGCTTACCAACGAAAGCAATTCAAATCATCCACCGGGGTTGGGTCGCGACTCCCAGTCCAGCCAAGCAATGGCGAGGAGGACGACGACGACGACTTCGACAGAGGGGACGAAGAGCACCGACTCTGAGCCGGCGATGACGAAGGACGAGAAGGGATGAAGAAGCTTCCAAGGATGATGTCTCCTTGGAAGAAGAAATGGATCTCCAGCAGCGGCGGCGGCGGCGGCGGCGGCGTCGGTGTATGTGTGTGTGCGCGAATTGTGGGAAGTAGCGGATGAAGCTTATGGAGGAAGGAAGAACCGAAGATCCGAGGGACACGTGTGGCGATCGTGACGGGTGGAGGAGATCGGACGGCCTACACGGCGCTCAGGGAGGATTGGCGGTGGGAGATACTCGGATGGCTCGATCGGACGGTCCCGAGAGCCTGCTGGGATGGAATTTGCCCATGAAGAAAATCATCTTTAAAACTCAAAGATATACCGAAACAACTACAAACATTTTTTTCTAAAGTAATTTTTAAAAAATAATTGGATAAGAGGGGGTTTTATTACCTGCTTATATTAAAAGCTTGAGTCTTGCTACAACAAAACATGTGAAGATGTAATCTAATTTTCCTTTTTGAGAAAGTAAATTTCCATAACTATGAGGCCGAAGCAGAATTACTGACCACTAAACAACTTATAACATCAGGGACCGAAGTGGCCCAAAATTTGGGGAAACGTGGTTCCAATTTTGCACCAACTTGAGCCAAACAAATGACATTACTGCAACAAAGCATGCAAGTTGTAATCTAAGTTTAATACAAAGTAGTAATGTGTTTAAGCTCATTGTTTTCTCAAAAAGACAGTTTCTTATTAGATCTTTTATTTAGTGATTTATTGTCTATACTCGCCGCAAATGGATATGTCTATTATTTTCTCACAATCTAATTTACACATTATCTCCACCTTTTATTCGAAGGCTAATACCTTGTTTAACTTTGCAAATAAATGTGTTATAATATTTTAAGTTTTAGTTATATTTTCAATTTTGTATTCAACTATATTTTACAATTTTGCACACTAGTAGATTACAACTACCTCACAAGTTCGTTATCGCTAACACAATTTACTCTAATCTATTAAGCTGTGGACTAAACAATTTTACTTTGTGATCTGACAGTGCTGGAATAAAGCATCGCAATAATAAACTACCATGGATAATATGTTATGTGCCCTTCTACACCGAGCATGTCACCTCCTGGAGCTAAATAGGTGTTGCATGCCAGGCAAAGAAGATGACCATTGGCAAGCTAATAAACACTCTCCTTGTATCATGTTGTCATGCATTTTGTATCAAAACATGTACCATTTCGATTGACATCGGCCAATAGAGACATGTTACAGGGACCTAGTGTGGCACTTATGCATGCTAGGTGATGGAGCAAAATCATAGAAAATGAAATGCAAGGAAACATGCTGAATAGACAACTTTCTCACCAGTTTTGCACAATCTTCTAGGCAAACGATGCGGTTTAGGGCCAAGTCCGAGAAGTTTCTACGGAAATGAGTCAAACACAAGATAACTAGGTCCACCATGGGCCCTTCTATGCCGAGCATGTGAGCTCTAGGAGGTAAATGTGTGTTGCATGCCAGGCAAAGAAAACCAGTGGCAAGCTACTAAACGCTCTCTGCATACCATGTTGCCATGCATTCTCAAAATCCTTGAAGTTCTTAGAGGGACCTGGTGTGGCACTTATGCATGCTAAGTGATGGTGCAAAATCCTCTAGAAATAAAATGCAAGGAAACTTTGTGAATAAACACATTTCTCAAAATTTTCGCCATAATTCTTTATACAAACAATGTTGTTTAGGGCCAGGTCCTCGAAGTTTGTACCGAAATGACTCAAACAAAAGATAACCAGGTCCATTATGTGCCCTTCTACACCGAGCATGCCAGCTCTAGGAGCTAAATGGGGGTTGCATGCCAGGCGAAGAAGACGACCATTGACAAGCTACTAAACGCTCTCCTTATATCATGTTGCCATGCATTTTGTATCAAAACAGTTATGATTTCGATGGACATCGGTCAATAGAGACATGTTACAGGGAGGCACTAGTGCATGCTAGGTGATGGGGCAAATCATTTAGAAATGAAATGTTGGGAAACTTACTGAATAGACACATTTCTCACCATTGTTTGCACAATCTTCTGAACAAACGATGTGGTTTAGAGCCAAGTCCGTGGAGTTTCTACGGAAATGAGTCAAACACAAGATAACTAGGTCCACCATGGTGTTCGCACAAACACGTCACGTGTGCCCCCGGCGACGAGCGCGATGCGCAAGACACGTCGCAAGGGGAGTCTCGTCGGGAGCGCGATACGCAAGACACGCCGGCGAGAGCTCTTGGAACCCGACACCCCACGCTCCCGGGAGAGACCCCGTCAGGGAGAACGGTGCCGATGGGTTGCCCTAGGTCGGCCTAACCGCCCCTAGGACCTTGTGCTCGCTGTCGCAACGAAGTAGACGGCAACGAAGAACAAGAAGCAAAAACTAGAGCTGAGAGAAAATAGTAGATGCAAAATAATGTAGTAGATTGATATGTCGATTGTGTGTTATCAATCGGCCATCACCCTTATATATATAGGCGGCTGGTCTTTCCTGTACACAAAATATTTTCCATGCATACGGTAAAAAGAAAACAGAGACCGAGCCGAAGTATTCCTCCTGCTTACAACGAGCCAATCATGTGGAAGACGAGGTTGTTAACATCCTCGCCCGAGCATCTCGCCAGGCCGTTGTCCAGACCGCTGCTTCCACTTTGTCCGGATCGCCCGGGACCTCGCTCGGCCTATGTCCGCGCCCGGGACCCTGCCCGCGCCTGTGCCCGTGCCCGGGCCCTAAGCCTGTGCCCCGGCCCTTGTGCCCATGCTCGAGATCTTGTGCCCGTTCCCGGGCCCTGTGCCCGTGCCCAGGACCTTGTGCCCGTGCCCGGGCCCAATGCATGCACAGGCCAATTAAACATCTGTAGTATTCTTCTCGGACTCCTCCTGGTTCTTTTCTAGTCACCGTATACATGCAAATATCTGTCCACCGGCCAGCTTGATCTCCTAATTAGATATGGAAAAATTAACTAATCCAACCAGAGTCGAACTCACCATCTTCGCAATCCGACTAACATGGCTCCGGTTGGAGACAAAGTGGCCAAACCATGTATGCAAAACATCGTATAGCATGTGCATGCAAAATTAATGCACGCATGCTTTCCTCTTGTTTACCAAAATACATTGCGGCAAACTTGACTCAGCACGTGCAATCTCAGGCCAATTCCAAAGACCTCTGTTCAAATAAAATTCATGACAAAACTGTTAGGCACGAATATGCACGTGATGTCAAATTTGATCATCAACACATGGCCCTTCTATGCCAAGCATGCCAGCTCTAGGAGCTAAATGGGTATTGCATGCCAGGCAAAGAAATCAACCAGTGGCAAGCTACTAAACGCTCTCCACATACCATGTTGCCATGCATTTTCCATCAAAACATGTAAAGACAACGGTCGATAGAGACATGTTTCAGGGACCTAGTGTGGCACTTATGCTTGCTACGTGATGGTGCAAAATCCTTTAGAAATAAAATGCATGGAAACTTGGTGAATAAACACCTTTCTCAAAATTTTCGCCACAATTATCTAGACGAACAATGTGGTTTAGGGCCAAGTCTTGAAGTTGTACCGAAATGACTCGAACAAAAGATAACAGGTCGCTATGTGCCCTTGTACATAACTCTCGAATTATAGGCCAAGGCTAAAATCATAAAATTTTTGTGCTAGGTTTATACTCCACTAATTTGTGCCTAACGATACAAATGGAAGTACTCTCGAAATTTTGGGCATTAGAAAAATATTTGCGAGTTTTTTTCCAAAGGATAATACTCATGAATTTTGGTCGAAGTCTATAAATCACGAAATTATACACCGAATGTCGATGTTTTACACCGACAATATGAATATGAGGCTACTCGACGGATGGAAACTCGGTGGATTGCAAAGGAACATAGGGAAATTTTATACTGGTTCAAGCCCTCGATACGAGGTAATACCCTACGTCCAGTTGGGATGTATTCCTTTGAGGATTACAATGGTGGTTCTAATGAACTCTTATCCGTCAGCCCTCATGGGGCGCCCTGCCTCCCCTTATATACTGGGGATAGGGTATAGGTAGGAGTCCAGCCGGTTACAGCAAATGGATCTCTTATTAGAAGATATAATTTGCCCAACTAGGACTGTATATTCCTTTCTGTACAAGGTAAAGTCTGCCGGGTTCTATTATATCTCTATCTACAAGACTAGGCCCATCCTCTATCCGATGGCCCATATGCTTCGTCATGAGGTACCCGGGCCATGGCCTCCACAGTAGCCCTTAAGACCTTCATAATTGAGTCACAGCTGATGCCGAGTGCTCATCTTTCACGGCGAAGATTGCCCGAGTGCATTACTCCCGAGTACTCTTTGTCCAAGTGCTTCTTCTTCCCGAGTCCTACTTCATGTTAGCTGGCAGCGAGGCTATGAAGGGCTCCATGTAGAAGTATGAATAGGTGCACCTATTAGGTGTAGCCCCCGACTTTATGCTTAATTGTGAAACAATTAAACATAAAGTCAAAGATCTTTAATCTTATAACCTTTCCCGAGTAGTATACCTGGTATATGAAACTCTTCGGTATCATGTCAACCGGAAATAATTTATAGTCTTTACCGAGTAGCATGTCACTCGTATATGATACTCTTCAGCTTCATATCAGCTGGAAAAGGTGTTTATAGTTTCTCCCGAGTAGCGTCCCACTCGAAAGTTATACTCTTCAGCTTCATGTCAGCCGAAAAAATATTTATAGTCTTTCCCGAGTAGTGCACTACTCGGAAGTTAAACTCTTCAGTATCATATTGGCTGGAATAGTATTTTCTCATGGCAAATATTGGCTAAGCGTGTAAGCCGAGTACCACTTTATGAAACTTAATCCATTATGTGGTTAGGTGTATGTGGGAACTCAACACAGGACCCTCTGTGTATACGTACTAGCCCAGGATCATGCTAGCACACACAGTCACAAGAATAATATCACAGCCAACATCACGAAGGAAACCAAACTTTTTATTAATAAATTGACTGTGATAAAGCCTTATGGCTAAAGTTTACATTTATTATGCCACGAATGGCCTAAAGAAAATAAGATAGCAGCAGAAATAAAATAAATACGTGGAAGCTCCATTTAACATGCCACAGGCAGTCAACTGGGGCACACGGCCTATTCCTCATCTTCAGCAGCAAACTCTTCCGGAAACAGTGGAAACCTTTCTTCTGGAATTGGGGGAATTGCAAGGTGAATACATGTAATACTCAGCAAGTGCACGGAAATATGCATATGTACAGCTGACAAAGAAAGGCTAAGGCTATTTTGCATAACACAGCAGTTGCATTTATAAACAATTTATAAACAGAGTTAAAAACAATATTTAAAAAAATAACGGGTATTACCATCCAACCATCCACACAGGACCACATAGCTAAATCATTTCCCTGCACACAGCATCATTACCATCCCTTGTTTTCGTAAACTACCCCTCATTAGAATTCACCGAGCATGTCCATGACCGCAGACACGGCTATTCGAATAGATTAGTTAAACACTCTGCAGAGGTTGTATAGCTTTACCCACAAGATATCATCCTCTTAACGGCCATGTGCAAATGTCACACTTCTCATTGTGTTGTTGACACCGAAAACTGCCGGGGCCGTTCGGCGTCGTGGAGACACGCGAAGGCCTGGGAGATTTGCTTCACTCCAGTGCAGGTCCTAAAATCTTGAGGTTCGTAGCCGTGCCAGTCAATTTGACCCTGCAATTGACAAGGAGAAAAGATGTCAAATTCGTGAGCCAATCGGCTGGAAGCCGGCTTGGACTCATTTCATCTGCCGATGGCCGATATGCACTGTAGCACTTATACATCGGCTAAAAGCCGATGACGGCAAAAGCAATAACATAATAATAAACAAGTATTCGCTAGCCGTCATCGAAGGATGTTCAAAAACGGCTATAAACTTGGTAAAATAAACAGGCAGAATGCATAAGTAAATAGATCAAATAAACTCCAGCCGATCATAATTTAAAATTACTGGTATTGCTGTGAAGATATTGCCCGCACCCGTGCCCGGGCCCCTTGCTCACATCGGCTCCCGGGGTCTTCATCCGCTGTCTGTGCCCATGCTCGGGTTCTTATCTATGCTCGTGCCCGGGTCCTTACCTGAGGTCGTGCCCGGGAACTTGTCTGAGGTCGTGCCCGGGAATTCACTTGTACTTGCACTCGGATCGGCAAAGTAAACCAATCGGCTAGCCCTTAGCCGATCGTAACAATAATGTAGGCAAGAATATATAACAAAGCAAGCAGTATAATCGGTTGTATTTGAAAAGAGATAACTTATCGGCTAAGCACTCCGATAACAACATCGCATAAAACCCATCGGCTTATTAAGAATAACGTTATTATTCAGTCTAGTAGATCGGACCCAACCATTGCAGCACAGACTGATAATAATAACGAGATCTCGATAGGCCGATAGATCTAATGCAATCGTGATGTATATGATAACTTATCGGCTATACACTCCGATAAGATGCTTGCACATAAAGTATCGACTTAGCAGGACTGATTTATCGCTATCAGTTTAGTAGTCGGACCTAACGATGCAGCACAAAACTGACGATAAACCGCTCCCAGTAAGCCGATACGATCTATGCACACGTGATGTGATATACCTAATCAATCTATGAGATCAAACTGAACTGATGCAGCCATAGATAAACTAAATATATCGTGGTAAGCCGACTACCATAAACCGACTAGAATATCGGACCTAACCGAGGAAGTCCTAGCCGATAGGTAGCCGGGGTGACGAGACTTACCCTCTCGTAGGAGTTCGGACCTAACCGATGCAGCCCGGCTCGAGAAGCAGGATCCCGTCGGAAGGTGGCGATGCGCCGAAATTGTATTGATCGAGTGATAATTTACAAGTCCGGGCGTACGTATTTATACCCCGAGTTACACGATCCTTATTGGACACGGTACATGATTTCCTAATTATAAGAAAACGCTAACAAATCCTGACCGGACACGAGGTCAGGTTTCCTAAAGATAAACACTTGCCTAATTAATAGGTACAGTAAACAACTACCAAAACAGCGGTCTTCACGCTCCCTCCCGGAATCGTCTCTTTGGATCAATTTCCGCCAGTGACTGCAATTTCCCCTTTGACCGAATCTGACACAGGGCTTACCAAATTTGGCGTTAACATGTGTCGGCCAAAAATCTGTAACAAGGCTTTTTAGAAAAAAAGTACCCATGGCATAACCATAAACCATATCTAACCACCTGGGCCAGGGGCAGTGCCAAGACTCGGAATCCTACTGGGCTAGGTCCTTCCCATTAGGACGTGTGGTTGTACGTTAGGCTCAGATTATTGACTTATGAAGTGAAGTCCTTAACTGACCAGGGCAACTTGCCAAAACTAAAATAGCACACAGCTTCACATTAGGCTCACACAGAGACCTAACCTTTCAAATTAGGCTCACACAGAGACCTAACCTATTAAGAATCACACAGATACCTTAACCCCTTACTAGGTTCACACAGAACCACCCATCACCCCAGTCCAAAACATTTTATCCGCCCGTTGTTTACTACACGGTGCAACACATGCTACCGAAAAGATAGCACACAGCCATACAGTTCAAATAAAACAGTGATAATTATATCATTAGTCAGTATTTATATTTTGCTTGTAAAACAACTTGAGCGGGCTAAGCAATTACTACTCTACCCTGAGTTGACCCCTATGTTCAACTCACAAAGACTAAGGTGACAAGGTATCACAGGATATTCAATAATCAAAGACATAGAATGACAACAATTAGGTCATGCTACCCATCGATAATTTGTAAATAAAATAATGCATGTTTCACAACCAAAACATTTTATAAATTGGTTCCAATATGTTCAAAGGGTGCACTTGCCTTGCTCCAAGTACTGTCCTTGCTATGCGTCTTCTGAGGCGAATTGCTCCTCGACTTCCACGTCTATACGTTTGCAACAGGAAACAAATAAATAACAAGAAAACAGCCTAAAATAACATCAATTAAAATAACCAACTGAACCAGGAGGTAGAGCTCGATTTTAGAAGAATTTAGGAAAAAGAACGGGTCGAATCGGAGTCCGGATGGATGAGATATGAACTTCGGAGGTTTAGAAACAGGAAAAATCCGAGGAAAAAGAGAAAAAATATTCTTGGAATATTTCCTGGATTTTAAATTTAGAAATTAAATTGTTTTTTGGAGGAAAAGAAGCGGGGACCACTGGCCAGTGAGATGGTGGATGACGGACTCGGTCTATGACCGGGTGAGTTTAAAGATGTGGTGGACCAGACGACATGGATGACACGTGTACTGAATTGGACGATGTGGCGATGACGGGCGAGATATAGGGCTGATGTGACGAGGTGATGTGACAATTGGATTAAAGAAATCTATGGCAGATTAAAACTAGGAAACTAACGGTGCAGATCAACCGGAGACTTTTCAACCGCGGGGCCCACGTGTCAAGCCACAGAAGAGGAGGATCGGCTCTGGTTCGGCCTCAGCCAGCCGGCGGCGCAGGATGGCGCAGAAGCAGTGCAGGCCGGCGCAGGGGCGTCGGGACGGCGTCGGCGGAACAGCGGCGGCAGACCGGGCGGCGGCGAGGGCAGGGCGCAGGGCGTCGGCGAGATGGGAAGCCAGCGCAGGGGCGGCGCAGGAACGGCGAGCGGCGGGCGGCGGCGTCGTCGGTTGGGGACGGTGTCGGCGGCGCTGGGCCGGGGAGAGCAGCAGGCAACGGAGGGAGGCCGGGAGCAGGAGGCAGGCGAAGGAGACGATGGCGTCGCCGGCCGGGAGCAGGAGCGACTCGGGCGGCGTCGTCAGGAGCAGGGCGCAGGCGACGGAGGGAGGCGGCGCAGGGGCGGTGCTCACCGGCGGCGTCGGGGCGTCGGCGCAGGCTCGGCGGAGGCGTCGGCGAGCGCGGCTGCGCAAGAAAAGGGGGCGGCGGCGTCGGCCGCTTCGGAAGAAGATGGCGGCGGCGACGGCGGCTTCGGGAGAGGTGGGAAAACGACGCGGCTGCACACCCATATATAGGGGCGCTCGCGGCTAGGGCAGAGGAGGCGCGGCGGCGCGGGAGCAGCTGGGCCAGGCGGGGGCGCCTCGGCGGCGTCGGGGCCCCAGGAGGCGCGGCGGTGTCGGCCGGGAGCAGGCCGGGCCGGGCGGCGGCGACTTCGGCGCAGGGGCGGGCCGGCGCAGGAGTGGCTGGCTCGGCGGGGCAGGCGCGTGCAGGCCGGCAGCTGGGCGCAGGGGAGGCCAGGGCCGGGCTCTGCGCGGCGCGGGCCTGTGGCGGCTGGGCCGCCACGGCGCAGGAGGGACGAGCTTCGGCCGAAGGTAGAAGAAGGGAGGAAGAAAGAAAAAGGAAGGAAGGCAGGGGCCTGAGTGGAAAAGAGAAAGGGAAGGAAAAGGAAGGGAAAAGAAAAAGAAAAACGGCAGGGGCTTTTGCGGAAAAATTTCTGGATTCGGACCCTGAATTTATTGGAATTATTTGGGGAATTGAAGAATGAATTTGGACCTTCGGGAGAAAAATAAATTGGGAAAGAGCTTGACTTCCGAAATCCAAATAAATCCGATTACGAAAATAGCAATAAATCACACCGTAATTAATTATTTAATCATATTAAATCTTTTATTATGAATTTCATAAGCTATTTTAGGCGAATAAACCAGCGGTGGATTTTCGAAATCGGCAAAAAGAACGAAAAACGAAAAATCCAGACGTGACAGTGTACTTGAGAGATACCTGCTTCCCCATTTTTGATGAAGACTAGCTCGTGATCCTTGTAAGAATATATCCTCAATACCTGGTGGATAATACAGATACCCGAACACGTGTTCAGCGAGAAGGCCTTCATGAAGCATATCTGTTTATCTCATCGGTAACTTTTGGTAGCACCAGCACTATGATTTTAACACAGCCAGCAAGCAGCCCATATCAAGCGTACTACTGTAGAAACTCATATCTTGATGGCCCAGTACCGACTGTGTAAGCCCAAGGCCATGAGTTGGTACAGGCTCTATAAAGGCAGGGAGAGAGAGAAGATTCTCTCACTTCTCCAATCCTACCAATTGTTTTCGTTCTTCCAGTCTCCGCGCCGAAATTTTGCCTCCCGCCTCGCTAGGGTTCGCCATTGCCAGCTCTCCCCCATTGAAACTCAAGCGATTCCGCTCCTTCTCATCCATTCCAAGCCCTAGTGACCTTTCCCTCAAATCTTCTTGCCCTTAACCATGCCGAGGGCTTCAGATTTTGTGGAGGCGTTGGACGAGGCGTGGCCAACTTCGGATTGCGGTCGGTCCAAGTTGGAGCACCTGGAGAAGTCACTGTGGCTGCAAAGCCGCGATACCATCTGTTGGCGCTTGGCCGAAGGTGAATCAGTTCCAGAACCCCGGGCCGGCGAGACTGTTGTTTTTGCCTCCTTTTTCGACTGAGGTCTATTTCTTCCATCTTCTGACTTCCTCAGCTGTCTTCTTGCCTTCTATGGATTGGAGTTGGTGAATCTGAATCCCAACTCAATTTTACAAATTTCTATATTTGCAACTCTTTGCGAGTGTTTCTTGGGTGTGGAACCCCATTTGAATCTTTTTAGACATTTATTTCACATCAAACCCTAGCCCTCCAAGAACAAGATCCAGGTGATTGGGGGGCCAGTATCCAGCTCAGGAGTGAAATGAAGAAAACCTACATCAATCTTCCTTTGAAATCCTCCTTGAAAGGTTGGCATAGGAGTGGTTTCTATTGTTTTGATCTGAAACCTCTTACCTCCATTACTGGTTTGCCTCCGGCGGTCTCGTCCAATTGGTCATCAGTACCAACTTTTGAAGAGATGGGCTAGGTGCATCAGTTGCTTGAAAGACTGGATAAGCTAAAGAGCGCCAGACTGACTGGTCCCTAGGTGGCCAGGCATTTCCTGACCTGGCGCATCCAGCCGTTGAAGCTAAGAAGTCAATTTTGTTGGGATTACTAGGGAAGAGACGATCCCGACTAAGAGTGTCGAGACCTGGCTGACAAGCACAAAGTGATTGAAGTGTTGTTCAGTTATTTCTCCAATGGGTGGTCAAAACCGAAGATGCAGAACGCTCCATCGCGGCTTATAGCCAAAAACGGCCTCGTCCACAAGTAACCCTTGCTGCTCATCTGTGATGAATGCCTGTAGATGTGTATCCATGATTGTTCAGCCTTGTGTGAAGTATATTGTTGAACTGTTTGTAGTCATGTGAGGAGTTTGACGATGACTCCCGAACGTTGTCGGCCGTGAAGTTGAAGAAGAGGCCGAGAAGTGCTTCTACTACCCAGCCCGACTCCAAGAGAGCGGGGAAGAGGCCTGTTGTAGATGAGGGCAAGAAGAAGGTTATCCGGCTGAGTGCAGCAGCTGGGAGCCTCAAGATCAGAGACACCGCAAGCACAACCCCTAGGCCGTCAAGCCCTAGACCGGGACCGGCGCAGCCAGGCTCAGCAACATTGAGCCCAAGAAGAGCGCCACCGAGTACGAGGTCGAGTTCGGTGCTACCGGGCTCAACAACATCGAGCCAGGGATGGCGCCTTGCCGAGTACCCGGGCACCCCAGCCAGCCGCACCACAAACCGGGCTGACCAGGATGAAAATGCCGCCGCCGACTACCGTGCCATCAGACGCGACAGCCAGCGGCCCTCCAGTGCCGACTTGTGGATCCCCCGGACAGAAGCTCAAGTTCTTCAAGAGGTAGGTTGCTCTGAATCCTTCGGTGAAAATCTTGTTCGGCATGATAGCGTCTTGATGTTACGTAGGAAGCGAGCCGATATTGATCTCAAGGAGACTACTCCGGCCACTCCCGTTGTCGAGCCAACCCTAGCCGAGCTAGCGCCAGCAAGCACACTTGCTGGGCCAGCGACAGTCTCAGTTGTAGAAACTGAGATCGTCCCGACTGCAGGGCCGCCGACACCGGCCAACCAAGAGGCGGATGTCGAAACTATTGCTCCAGCCCCCTGAACCAATCTCTGGGGCCCCAGAAGCCGCCGAGTTGAGAGCCAGGACCCTGTCGTCGTCGCCGTCATCGTCATCGTCGTCGTTGTCGGAAAGATCGGACCTCCCCACACTTGAAGCCCCTTCTCACCGGCTCCCGAGAACTTTTTGCTGGATGGCTCCCGAGAACTTTTTGCTGGATGACTCCCGAGGGGGTAGCAAAGAAATATGTACATGACGAAGCTACAGCAGAGAGGGAGCGCGAAGTCTTGCTTCGCCGCCGTGATTGCTGCATCCCGGGGAGTTCAGTATGATTTTCGCCGCGTGACAGGCTCTTGTCGGTCTTCCTTGTTTGGATGTTCTATTGCTGACTTTGCTTTGCCTGTTTTTGCTCTGAGTAGAAGATCGTCGACCGCTTGAAGCAAATGACCAAGGTCCTGACCCAGCTTGCCCCTTAGCTCCAACAATTAGACCAGCTCCAGGCCTCAAAGGCCAACTTGGAGCAGCACGTAGCAAGAGAAGGAGGTTTGGCTGAGGGGAGCCGTTAAGCAGCTCAGGAACGAAAATTGGGACCAAGCCAAGAAGATTGGAAGTGAGTCTCCCGAATACGTCTTTCTGACTGAGCCCTTAATATATTTCTCCAGCTATGTTGTTCCCCGACTGCCCAGTTGTGTCTTGACTGCAATGCTGAGTACTTGACTATTCTGATGTGCAGCCCTCGAAGCCGAGTTGAAGACCCGAACAGAGGGGGAAGCCAAGCTGAAGGAGGCCGAGAGGGCCAAGGCGGGGCTTGAAAAAGACAAAGCCGACCTGACGAGGGCCAAGGACGAGCTTGAGAAAGAGACGGCTGTCGATGTTTTACACCGGCAATAAATATATGGGGCTACTCGGCGGATGGGAACTCGGTGGATGCAAAGAACATAGAAGATTATACGGTTCAGGCCCTCAATGTAGGTAAACCCTAGCGTCCAGTGTGTGGTGTTATTCCTTTGAGATTTGCTGTGGTGTTCTGGTGCAACCAACCTCAACCTGCCCTCATGGGCGCCCCTGCCTCCCCTTATATAACTGGGGGACAGGGTACAAGGTAGAGGATCCCCATCGGATTACGACTAGGAGATCTCCCCTTAGAGATAACGCACGCCGACTTAGGACTGTATTCCTTTCTAGTATAAGGCGAGTCTGCCGAATCTAGCTATATCTGCTAATTACAAGGCTAGGCCCATCCTCTATCGAGTGGGTGGCCCATATGCTTGTCATGAGGTACCCGGGCCCCTGGCACCCACAGTAGCCCCTGAGACCTTCATAGTGAGTCACAGCTGATGCCGAGGTGTGCTCCATTCTCCACGTGGAGTGCTTCGCCGAGTGTGCATTGCCCCCGTACTCTGTGCTAAGTGCTGCTTCTTCGCCGGAGTCCTGCTTCATGTCAGCTGGCAGCGAGGCTATGTGGAAGGGCTCCATGTAGATGTAGGAATAGGTGTGCGCCGATAGGCGCACCGCTATTAGGTGTAGCCCCGCGACTTTGTGCTTGTAATTGTGAAGACAATTGAAACATAAGAGCAAGATCTTTAACCTTAATCTTTCCCGAGAATACTACTGGAGTATATGCGACTCTTCTGGTATCATGATCAACCGGAATATGATTTATGAGTCTTGCCGAGGAGGAACTACGTCTTATATGGACTCTTCGACTTTTCAGTGTCATCGGAATGTGTGTTGGTATAGTTCGTGCCGAGTAGGATGCTACTCGTAATATGGGACTCTTACTCAGTGCGTATGTGCAGCTGAAAGGGGGGTCGGTGGTGTGATAGTCTTCCCAAGTAGGCGTCCATTCGAGTTAGACTCTTCAGCCGTCAGCCTGGAAGAATGTTTATTGTCTTTCCCGAGTAGTATCTACTCGAAAGTTAGAACTCCTCCGCATCATGTCACGGGGAATGAGAATTTATAGTCTCTCCCGAGTAGTGTACTACTCGAAGTAGACTATCATCCGCGTCATGTCAGCGGGAATGAGAATTTGTATAGTCTCTCCCGAGTAGTTACCACTTCGAAAGTTAGACTCTTCAGCTGTCCATTTTTCGTGTGGCGGAATAATGTTGCCAATGGCAACTGTGGCCGATGTAAGACCGGAGTACTCACTGTATGAAATAAAATCCATTACTGGGTTAGGTGTACTTCGAGAAGAGTACCTGCATCTCCCATTAATGAAGACCAGCTCGTGAGCCTTATAGATGTAGTCCTCGAGACCTGGTGGATAACGACAGATACCCAACATAATGTTTACAAAAGCTTCTCATGAAGCATATCGTTACCTCATCGGGTTCTGTGGTACACCAGCGCTATAATTTCAACTCAGCCTGCGGGGCGGCCACATGAGCATGCTACTGTAGAACTCATGTCTTGGTGGCTGTTACCAAAGTAAGCCGGCCAACCAACCTACCCAGCATTAGCCTATAGGTATCATCATCGCCATGTTGCAGGATGAGTTTTTTTGGGTGTCGAATAACCGCAATCAGCTAGAGAAACCTTATCGTCAAGCCTTTCGACTTACGTTCTGGATGGCAAAACTGGTTGCACGTAAGCCTGAGGTATAATGCAGGCATCTGGCTTGCCCTCCCTCAGGTGTGACGCACGCTGAACTCCGGTGCACTTTGACCGATGAAGTCTTCCCGACTTGTAAAGACCGAACAAAAAGGTACCCGAACCTGTAGCAGAGGTTCGGCGCTGGCGACCCTCATGGGCGTACCCTATCCAACAGAGTTAATAGCCAAGCTAGGCACCCGAACCTTGCATTAGCATTAGATTTCGCTGGCGGACCCCATGGGCCGTACCCAATCCTGACAGAACCTGACCAGAATAAGGTACCCGAACCTAGCATTAGCGTAGGATCGGCTGGCGACCCTCATGGGCGTACGCCTGACTTAGCCGATGTTATACAGCTCGACTGCCGGGGCCGATGTTAGCTCCCATGGAGCGTAAGTCGGGGGAGATGACGCCCCCGACTGGCGCAAGTACTTCGTAAGTAGCCCTCATGGAGATCCCGAGTGTTCGGCCGACTTGTCCACCCCCGAGCGTTAGGAGTAGCCGAACCCTGAGTTCCTGTCACGCATATCCGGAGCTGGGCCTGCAATCAATAAAAATATCCGGCCCATGAGTCATCTGATGATGAAAATAATAACCCGAATAAAAATTTATTTTACAATGTAGGTAAATAGGTTCTTCCTCTTTATATTAATTTCCGAGTAGTTACCCTACTCTTAAGCACTCTGCCCGACTATCATAGCCCCCTAGCGTCGGGAGTTGCTCATGCTCTTTCCCATGCACGCTTTGGTGACTTGAGTTCTCTTACATGGAAGCCAGAGTGTTCACGATGGATTATGCTACTCGAGTACTTTGTAATCATTTAAGAGCAAAAAACGCGAAAAAAAGAAATGCCGCTTAACACCTATGAGGTGTAAGCGGCTGTTGCACTAGGCAAGGCCGAGTGAGGAGATGTTTATCAGAAAGCGACTTAGCGTCGGTTATTGGGAGTGGGATCCACCTCGTGTTTGAGCTTGTGAGCCCCGAGAAACATGATCACTTGTTGTTTATAATCTCAGGTTGTTGAAGGCGAGCGTTGTGACCGACTCACAATGGAGCCGTTTGACTTGCCGTTCGGATTTCCCAGCTTTAGGTTGGACCGCCGGCGTCGTGGTCTCCAGCTTCTTCTGTCAGGTGATTGTTTCATCGAGCCTCGGCAACAGCGGGGCCGAATGTCAGGTCGTAACTTGGTGTGGCCATGCTCGAATAGGGCTTGACAGAGTTGGGGAGGCTTCCGCGTCGAGGATTTGTCGATGAACGAGATGTCTTTGACTCCTTTTCGAAAGGCGGCGATGACGACCTCATCCTTGATGTGCGGATTGAGTTCCTCTTCTCAGAAAAACCTCTTGATGAAGCCCTTCGACGAAGAGACCGTTCTTCCTTTGACGCAACTGATAAGGCTCGTACTCGAAGATGCTCTCGTATGTTCCCTGGAAGTTGGTGATGAAACGTTCCCGGAGTTCTCCCGCAGTCCGATTGATTGCTTGGGAAGTCCTGTAGCCAGTGTCCTCGGCACGAGCCGGCTTCAGGGCAAACTAGGAGTAGTTAGCGCCCTCATGACTTCTCGTGGTCACCTCCCAGGGCAGCTTGGATTTGCCAGAGTGTAGTGCTGTGAGCCAGGACTCGGAGAAGCTCGGTCCGTCTTGCCGTCGTTTTTCGGTCGCGACTTCTCACAGCTGTAGGCTTGAAACCTGACGGCCACGTCGTCACCAACGTGTTTGTAGCTCCTGGTGACGCCGGTCCAGCCTTCGGTCTTCATGAGGACGTCCGACCCCGACTACGGCGGCGAAAAGCCGCTCGGTGGTGGGAGGCCGAAATGCGCTCGTCGTCTTCAGTTTGTGTTGCTCGTCTTCTTCTCGTTCGCTCCGCGCGAGCATTGGTGTCCTCGCGAAGATCACGCCATAGTTGGCCTCGGATCCCGGTTGTCCGACGGTCACTATACGACGTTGCCGGGTGTTGTTTGGGTTGCACCGAATGACGTTGCGTTGGCGACTCCGTGTCTGAGCTGACTAGAGCGGCCACCTCGGCGTCGCTTTGAGGTAGACGCAGACTGCCATTGGGAATGCCGACGGGTTGGTCGGTATGAGGTTATCTCCCGACTGTTGGTGCTGCTGACATGCAGCAGCGCGTAGCACGGCTTATTATCCTTGGCGTATCGGAGTCGCGTGATGGCCTGCAGAGGATCCGAGGCCTAAGCTGGACTGTGTCCAGTAGGGTTGCAGGCGGCACGATGTTCTGTTGGGGAGTACGAAGCATCGTGGTGTGCCGACTCGGGTTTGGAGAGATTTGCTGAGGGGTTGCTCAGCCTTGCGTAGATCGTCTTGCGGGCGTGCAGGCGTCTGTGCTTCTTCCTCCGGTTGTTCTTGCAGTCGAGCCTCCTCCTCTTGTGCTCGTGTCGTCGGCAATGCATTCCTGAATAGGAGTAGAGCCTCTGGATCCATGAAAATTCTCGCGCGGCGGAGTGAAGCTTGCCGAGCTGGTATCCGACTTGAGTCGGAATCCCGACTGGGAGTGCGTAGTCCGACTGAGATCGTAGTCGGAATAGTATGATGGGGTGATCTCACAACTCCGACCCTCCTAGATCGCATCTCGAGCGCGCTCGAGCCGTACCGAGTCGAACTCCAGGGATCGGATTTTTGCCGCGAGCCTCGGATGTAATTGTAGATATCCATCCGCCACACGAGCATAGCTACGACATCGCTAAAAAAGGCAGAGCAGAATCAACTCTCTTCCTTCTCGGACCCGATTAGAATAAGAAATAGCCATGGCCCGCCTCGGTGTACCTGCAACTATGGCATGACATACAGAGCCATAATTGAGATAGGGCCACTCGGACAGACTTCGGATGGGCCTTGTAGCCTTATGCTAATTAGAGTATAGCTAATAACGGCAATTCGCCTTGTATATATAGAAAGAATATACAGTCGTATCCTAGTCGGGGAATAACGTAGAAATATAGATATACTCTAAGGGGAGGCGTATAAGGGAGGAGGGCCGAGGAGAGGACTCCTACCTGTAGAACCTGTCGGCCCAGATATAAGGGAGAAGCAGGGCGCCCGATGAGCAAAAAAAAACAGTGCACACAAGTTAAGGAATACATCATAAATGATTGACCACCACCGCTAGGGATATCCACTCAATCGAGGCCTGAACTACATAAAATAAAGCTGGATAATGTAGGTATTACCATCACACGAGGGCCTGAACCAGTATAAATCTCCCTGTGTTCCTTTGCAATCCACCGAGTTTCCATCCGCGAGTAGCCCCATATATTTATTGCCGGTGTAAAACATCGACAGTTGGCGCGCCAGGTAGGGGCTCCGGCGCGATCTACATCTACAAGCTCGATGGATCCAGCAACCGAAGTCGTCGGCGGCAAACTCTCCCCCGGAGATACAATCGCATTCGAAGCCTCGACTTCGTCGCCGACCAGATCGGCAATCTCACCCAGGCCGACACGGACCCGATCCAACCGGCCGAGGAACCAGCTGACTCCGCGCCAGTCGGCCCACACGACGCTGCGCAATCTTCGAACGACATGCTGCGGCGATCTCCAATACGCCCGAGTCTAGGGACAACTCTTCCTTCCAGTGTTCGACTCGGACTCGGTTCTGAGCCGCCGAGATCGGGCCGAGAAGGGAAGAGATCGTCAACTTTCCGTTCGGACTCGTGACGCCGTGGATATCTACAATCTACATCCGACACGGCAAACCCGATCCCCTGGAGTTCGACTCGGATACGGCCCCGAGCCGCTCGAGGTCGGATCTAGGGAGGTCGGAGTTACACTCACCCCCATCAACTATTCCGACTACGACTCTCAGTCGGACTACGACTCCCAGTCGGATTCCGGCTCCAAGTCGGATACCAGCTCGGCAAGCTTCTCTCCGCCACGAGAAATCTTCATGGCATCCAAAGGCTCTACTCCTACTCAGGAATCACGCCGACTACGCGAACAACAAGAGGAGGAGGCCTGCCGACTACGAGAACAACAGGAGGAAGAAGCAAGACGCCTACACGCCCGCAACGACGATCTACGCAGGGCTGGGCGAACCTCTCAGCAACAAACCCTCCAAACCCGAGTCGGTGACCACGATGTCTTCGTTACTCCACAACAGAACATCGTGGCCGCCGCAACCCTACTGGACACGGTCCAACTTGGTCCTGATCACCAGGCCACCCCGACGATCGCAAGGATAAAAGCCATGCTTACCGCTGCTGCATGTCAGCAGCACCAACAGTCGGGAGATACCCTCATACCGACCAATCGGTCAACTTCCCCAGCGGCAGTCTCATCCACCTCAAAGCGACGTTGAGCGGCCGGCTCTAGTCGGCAGCACGCGGAGTCAAGCCAGATGTCACTCGGCAACCACAACAACCGGCAACGTCGAAGCGACCGTCGGGACAACCAGGACCTCCGAGACCGACTGCGGCGCGACCTTCAGCAAGACATTAATGCTCGGCGCCGCAAACGAGAAGAAGACGAGCAACGCCAACTGGAAGACGAGAACGAGCAATTCGGCCTCCACTACGAGCGGTTTCGCCGCCGTAGTCGAGGTCGGAGTCCTCATGAAGACGAAGGAGTACCGGCCTTCACTCAGGAGCTACAACAAGTCGACTGGCCGTCAAGTTTCAAGCCTACAGGCATCAACAAATACGATGGCAAGACTAATCCCGAGTCCTGGCTCACGGTCTACACTCTGGCGATCCGAGCAGCTGGGGGAAATCACAAAGTCATGGCTAACTACCTCCCAGTTGCTCTAGCCGACTCAGCGAGGACATGGCTAACAGGACTCCCAAAGCGATCAATCGGCTCCTGGGGAGAACTCCGGGAACGCTTCATCGCCAACTTCCAGGGAACGTACGAGAGGCCACCTTCCGAGCACGACTTATATCAGTTGCATCAAAGGAACAACGAGTCTCTTCGTGACTTCATCAAGAGGTTCTCTGAGAAGAAAAATTCGATCCCAAACATCAAGGATGAGGTCGTCATCGCCGCCTTTCGAAAAGGAGTCAAAGACACCTCGTTCATCGACAAATTCACGCGGAAGCCTCCCAACTCTGTCAAGGCCCTATTCGACATGGCAAACAAGTACGCCGACTCGGCCCACGCTATTGCCGAGGCCCTCGATGACAACAAGTCACCCTGACAGAAGAAGCGGGACGACACCGACGACGTGGTCCCGACTAAAGCTGGGAATCGCAAACGCAAGTCAGACGGCTCCATTGTGGCAGTCGGTCACAACCGCCTTCGACCTTCAACAACTGAAGATTATCAGAACAACAAGTGACATGCTCGGGGGCTCACAAGCTCAAACACGAGGATGGCATCCCCACTCCCAAATACCGAACAGCTAAGTCGCTTTCTGATAAACATCTCCTCACTCGGCCTTGCTAATGCTGCAGCCGCTTACACCTAATAGGTGTACAAGCTGCGCATTTACTTTTTTCCGTTTTTGCTCTTAAATGATTACAAAAGTACTCGAGTAGCATAAATCTCGATCCGTGAAACTCTGCTCCATGTAAGACAAACTCAAGTCACCCAAAACGCGTGCCTGGGAAAGAGCATGAGCCAACTCCCGACGCTAGGGGCTATGACTAGTCGGGCAGAGTGCTTAAACGTAAGGGGTCAACTACTCGAGGAAATTAATATCAAAAAGAGGAAGAACACGTATTTACATACATTGTAAAATACATTTTATTCGGGTGATTATTTCCATCATCAGATGCTACTCATCCGATATTTTTATATTGCAGCCCAGCTCCGGATATGCGTGACAGGAACTCAGGGCTGCGAGCCTATCTCCTACGCTCGGGGGGCTGGACAAGTCTGCCAAAATACACTCGGGATGCTCCATGAGGGCTACTTACTGAGTACTTGCGCAGTCGGGACGTCATCTTCCTCGGCTACGCTCCATGCGAGCTAATAACCGGCCTCCGGCGCCAGTCGGGGCTGTGTACTACTCGGCTAAGTAGGGTACGCCCCATGAGGGTCGCCAGCCGAATCCTACGCTAATGCTAGGTTCGGGTACCTTATCCGGCTTTACCGAAGTCAGAGAAGACCTATGTCGTCAAAGCACATCCGGAGTTCCCATGCACCGCGTCACACCTGGGGAGAGCGAGCAGATTCTGCAATATACCTACTCAGGCGTCTGTGGCAACCAAGATGCATCCGGAGCATAAGTCGGAAAGACTTGCAGACGAGGATTCCTCTGGCTGATTGCGGTTACCAACGCCGCCATACTCATCCTGACATGCGATGGATGTTACTTCTATAGAGCTATGCTGGGTAGGTTGGTTCAGGCCGACTTACTTGGTAATAGCCACCAAGACATGAGTTCCTACAGTAGCATGCTCCATGTGGGCCGCCCGCAGGCTGAGTTTGAAATTATAGCGCTGGTGCTACCCACAGAACCGATGAGGTAAATAGATATGCTTCATGAGAGCCTTATTGCTAAACATATATGTTTGGGTATCTGTCTTATCCACCAGGTCTCGAGGATACATCCTTACAGGGATCACAAGCTGGTCTTCATTAAAATTGGAGATGCAGGTATCTCTCTCGAGTACACCTAACCACGTAATGGATTTATTTTCATACAGTGGTACTCGGCCTACATGCGTGGCCACCAGTTGCCATGAGCAGCATTATTCCCGCTGACATGACGCGGATGAGTCTAACTTTCGAGTAGTACACTACTCGGAGAGACTATAAAATTCTCATTCCGCTGACATGACGCGGATGAGTCTAACTTCGAGTAGTAAACTACTCGGGAGAGACTATAAAATTCTCATTCCCGCTGACATGACGCGGATGAGTCTAACCTTCGAGTAGTGCACTACTCGGGAAAGACTATAAACAATCTTCCAGCTGACGAGCTGAAGAGTCTAACTTCCGAATGGGACGCCACTCGGGAAAGACTATAAACCCTTTTCCAGCTGACATGAAGCTGACGAGTCTAATTTTCGAGTAATATATTACTTGGGAAAGACTATAAATAATCATCCCGGCTGACATGATGCCGACGAGTCTGATTTTCGAGTAGTATACTACTCGGGAAAGACTATAAACCCTTCTTTCCAGCTGACATGATGCTGAAGAGTCTCATATACGAGTAGCATCCTACTCGGCAAGACTATAGACACACATTCCGACTGACATGAAGTCGAAGAGTCCTACATACGAGTAGTTCCCTGCTCGGCAAGACTATAAATTATATTCCGGTTGACATGATACCGAAGACTTTCATGTACCAGTAGTAATCTACTCGGGAAAGACTACAAGGTTAAAGATCTTTGACTTCATGTTTAATTGTTTTCACAATTAAGCACAAAGTCGGGGGCTACACCTAATAGGTGCGCCTATTCGGCGCACACTATTCCAACATCTACATGGAGCCCTTCATAGCCTCGTTGCCAGCTGACATGAAGCAGGACTCGGGAGAAGCAGCACTCAGACAAAGAGCACTCGGGAGCAATACACTCGGGAAGACTTCACCGTGGAGGATGAGCACTCGGCATCAGCTGTGACTCAACTATGAAGGTCTCGGGGGCTACTGTGGGTGCCATGGGCCCCGGGTACCTCATGACAAGCCTATGGGCCACTCGGACAGAGGATGGGCCTAGCCTTGTAATTAGAGATATAGCTAGATTCGGCAGACTTCGCCTTGTATAGAAAGGAATATACAGTCCTAGTCGGGTACGTTATATCTCTAAGGGGAGATCTCCTAGTCGTAATCCGATGGGGACTCCTACCTTGTAACCTTGTCCCCCAGTATATAAGGGGAGGCAGGGCGCCCCATGAGGGCAGAGGTGCACACAAGTTCATCAGAACCACCACCGTATATCCTCAAAGGAATACATATAAACTGGATGTAGGGTATTACCTCACATCGAGGGCCTGAACCAGTATAAAATCTCCCTGTGTTCCTTTGCAATCCACCGAGTTTCCATCCGCCGAGTAGCCCCATATATTTATTGCCGGTGTAAAACATCTCGGCCGGCTCAGAACCGAGTCCGAGTCGAACACTGAAAGGAAGAGTTGTCCCTGGACTCGGGCGTATTGGAGATCGCCGCAGCATGTCGTCGAAGATTGCCGCAGCGTCGTGTGGGCCGACTGGCGCGGAGTCAGCTGGTTCCTCGGCCGGTTGGATCGGGTCCGTGTCGGCCGGGGTGAGATTGCCGATCTGGTCGGCGACGAAGTCAAGGCTTCTGAATGCGATTGTATCTCCGGGGGGGAGTTTGCCGCCGTCGACTTCGGTTGCTGGATCCATCGAGCTTGTAGATGTAGATCGCGCCGAAGCCCCTACCTGGCGCGCCAACTGTCGATGTTTTACACCGGCAATAAATATATGGGGCTACTCGGCGGATGGGAACTCGGTGGATTGCAAAGGAACATAGAAGATTTTATACTGGTTCAGGCCCTCAATGTGAGGTAATACCCTACGTCCAGTTGTGGTGTTATTCCTTTGAGGATTTGCGGTGGTGATTCTGGTGAACCAACTCAACCTGCCCTCATGGGGCGCCCTGCCTCCCCTTATATACTGGGGGACAGGGTTACAAGGTAGGAGTCCCCATCGGATTACGACTAGGAGATCTCCCCTTAGAGATATAACGCACCCGACTAGGACTGTATATTCCTTTCTATATAAGGCGAAGTCTGCCGAATCTAGCTATATCTCTAATTACAAGGCTAGGCCCATCCTCTATCCGAGTGGCCCATATGCTTGTCATGAGGTACCCGGGGCCCATGGCACCCACACGGCTGGCTTGAAGAAGACCAACGCCAAGCTCGAGAAGGAAAAGGCTGAACTGGAGAAGGCTAGGGCCAAATGGGGGGCCAATTACGAAAGTAAGTCTCCGCTCTGACAATGACCTTAACCAATCCATTAAGTACTCTGTCTACAATTCTTCCTAACAAGTTTACTTATCGGTGAACCCGGGTAGTTGCTAGAGCCAATGCCCGAATCCAGTTTCAGGCTTTTGCAGAGGAGATGAGGGTTGTCAAGGAGTCACGGGAGATCCTTGCCGAGTCTGTGAAAGGGCTCCTTGATATCATGGATCCTCATTATGTGGGAACCAGCTCCAACACGGTCTCCCAGGTGCAGGCCTGTCTTAACGAAGAACCGAGTATCCTGAAGAGGTACTCGGATGAGCGTATTGTTGTTGGTGTGGCCCAAACCCTGGCGATGACCAAGTCAATCTACCCCAGGGCAGATATTGAGGCCATCAGAGAGGGGTTCGCTAAAGAGACGACACCTGAGGAGGCGTTGGAGCTGATAGCCCAAGCGAGGCCGACTGCAGAGGTGATGACCCGGGACCTGGGTATGTAAGAATAGTCCGTCATGCGGTCGGTGTATATAAGCTTTTGTAAGGACATGTGTAAATATATGTGCAATGCCGCCAAGCTCTGGGTTTTTACTTAGTTGTCATTAGCTTTACTCGACTATATAGTCTGCACCGAGTTAGTCTATAGGAACTTAATAAAATCGTTCACCGCAAAAAGCTGTACTCAGGCAAACATAAAAGTCATTGCAAAACTTCATAACTTAAGTAAAACGGGCTCGTATATTATTGACAAGGCACATATAATACATGCAGCCCCCGACTCACTACTCGGTTGGAACAAGCGGCGTAGTGAGTCAGAAGAAACTGTACACATTGGAAAATATAAAACTCAGGTATAGAAAGGACGTAGTTGTTCTATATTCCATGAGTTGCTGACGAGGGCACCGTCTTCGGTTTTCAGTCGGTAGGCGCCTGGCCGAGTAACTTCAGCGATAATGAACGGCCCTTCTCATATTGGGGATAGTTTATGCCTGTCTTTGGTGGTTTGTATTTTTCTCAAGACGAGATCTCCGACCAAAAAGGCGTGGCCACGGACATTGCGATTGTGATAACGACGCAGGCCTTGAAGATACCTTGCCGACTGGATTGTTGAGATGTCCGTCGCTTCTTCCAACTGAACTAATTCGACCAATCAGGTATTGTTTGAGATGTCTTCTGAGTAAGCCCGAACTCGTGGGGAGCCAAACTCTAACTCGGTGGGTAGCACGGTCTCGGCACCATAGACCAAAAAGAAAGGGGATTGCCCTATTGCCCGACTAACAGTGGTTCTTAGAGACCAGAGAACAGATGGGAGTTCTTATACCCACCGGCCCGCGTATGGTTGTAGTCGGTCGAATATCCTTGTCTTGATGCCTTGTAAGACCATGCCATTGGCACGCTCAACCTGCCCATTGCTCCCGGGTGTGCCACAGAAGCATAACAGATCTTGATGCCAAAGTCGTCACAGAAATCTTGAAATACGCCGCTCGTGAACTGAGTACCGTTATCTGTGATGATGCGGTTAGGAGTTCCAAATCTGTGTAATATGCTCATGATGAAGTCCTTTGCTCGTGCCGCTGTTATGGTAGTAACGGGTTTGGCCTCATTCCACTTGGTGAATTTATCCATTGCGACGAACAAGTGTGTGAACCCTCCTGGCGCTTTCTTGAAGGGCCTGACCATGTCAAGCCCCCATACTGCAAAGGGCCAAGAGATTGGTATGGTTTGAAGTTCTTGGGCTGGGAGATTTGTTTGTCTTGCGTAGAACTGGCAGCCCTTGCATGTGCGAACAATGTCTTTTGCGTCTGTTATTGCTGTTGGCTAGAAAAATCCCTTCCTGTAAGCCTTTCCGACTAACGTCCTGGATGCAGCATGGTTGCCACATATGCCCGAGTGGATCGATAGCAGAATCTGCTTGCCCTCATCGGTTGTGACGCAGCGCATGAGGACACCGGATGCACTTCTTCGGTACAGGTCTTCTCCGACTAGTAGGAAACTTTTGCTTCAACGTTTGATTTGCTCGGCTTGAATGCGATCTTCTGGGAGTTCATCGTCCAAGAGGAATTTGAGAACGGGGGTCCGCCAGTCTTGACATATGTTCAGTACTTCGTCTGTGGCCGGGGTAGGTTCGCCTCCCAACTGCTCTTGCACTAGTTTCTTTTTGACTGACGGCTCCGTAAATTGCTCGACGAAGGTCCCTGTCGGAACCACTTCTCGCTTGGATCCCATGTTTGCCAATTCATCTGCAGCATTATTGTATTGTCGTAGGACGTGTGTTATCTCCAGCCCGTCGAACTTGTTTTCCAGCTTTCGGACCTCCTGACAGTATGCCGCCATGGTATCGTCGAGACATGTCCAGTCTTTCATAACTTGGTTTACCACGAGTTGGGAATCTCCAGGCACAACCAGTCGACGGTTGCCAAGTGATATAGCAATGCGGAGCCCGTGGATGAGTGCCTCGTACTCGGCGACATTGTGGGAAGCTGGGAAGTGAATTTGGAAGACGTACTTGAGTTTTTCGCCAGTGGGTGATGTCAATACGACGCCGGCCTCGGCGCAACCGATCCATAGAGAACCGTCGAAGTACATTGTCCAGTACTCTAGCTTCGTTGTTGATATAGGCATCTGAACTTCTGTCCACTCGGCCACAAAGTCGGCTAGAGCTTGTGATTTGATTGCTGTCCGTGGCTGAAAGGTGATGTCGAATGCCATCAACTCGAGTGCCCATTTAGCGATTCGGCCGGTGGCCTCGCAGTTATGTAGGATGTCTCCAAGTGGGTATGATGTGATCACTGTGACTTGGTATGACTGGAAGTAGTGTACCAGCTTTCGGACAGTAATGAGGAAGCCGTATAGCAGCTTCTAGATCTGCGGATATCTCATCTTGGAGTCGGTAAGGACCTCGCTGACAAAGTAGACTGGCCGTTGAACTTTTTGTATGTGACCCAGTTCAGATCGCTCGACCACCAACATCGTGCTGACTACCTGAGTGGTTGCCGCCAGATATAGCATTAGCGGTTCTTGGGGCATGGGTGATGCCAACACGGGTGGTGATGTGAGAAATTTCTTGAAGTCTTTGAAGGCTTGCTGGGCTTCGGGAGTCCGTTGGAAATTTTCTGCTTTCTTCAATAGCTTGAAAAAGGGCATACCCCATTCCCCTAGTCGGGGGATAAATCGGCTAAGTGCCGCCATGCAGCTTGTCAGCTTCTGAATGTCCTTCTGGCTAGTCGGGGGTGCCATGTTCATGATTGCATTGACCTTTTATGGGTTGGCCTCAATGCCGCGATGCGATACGAGCTTGTTGGATGGCACACCGAAGGCACACTTTTCCGGGTTCAACATCATCTTGAATCTTTGAAGATTTTGGAAGGTTTCTTCCAGGTCAGCGATGAGGTCTTCTTTGGACTTGGTCTTGATCACCACATCGTCGACGTAGGCCTTCACGTTGCGCCCGATCTGAGTGTGTAGACACCGCTGAATTGCTCGTTGATATATTGCTCCAGCGTTTTTGAGGCCGAATGGCGTAGTGATATAGCAGTATGTGCCAAACGGCGTGATGAAAAACGTCTTTAGGCAGTCCTCTTCCTTCAGGCTGATTTGGTAGTATCCCAAGTAGCAGTCGAGAAAGCTGAGAAGTTCGCACCCGCAGTTGAATCCACCACCTGATCTATTCTGGGTAGACCAGATGGATCCTTGGGACACGCCTTGTTTAGATCGGTGTAGTCGACGTACATGCGCCATTTACCTTTTTCTTCCGAACCAGAACTGGGTTTACCAGCCAGTTCGAGTGGTAGACCTCATTGATGAACCCGGCTGCGAGGAGCTTTGTTATCTCCTCCCGAATAGCATCTTTCCGGTCTTGTGCAAAGTGCCGTAGCCGTTGCTTGACTAGCTTGGCGTCTGTCTTGACATTGAGGGCGTGCTCGATCACCTCCCTTGGTACGCCCGGCATGTTGGACGGTTTCCATGCAAAAATATCCTTGTTGGCTCGGAGGAAGGTGACGAGCGCATCTTCCTATTTGGAGTCGAGTCCGGTCCCGACTAGAGCAGTCTTGGAGGGGTCGGAAGGGTCCAGGGTGATCTTCTTCGTGTCAGAGTCCGCTGAAATTCCCGACTTCGCTGTCTTTTTCGCCAGAACTTGGTCATCCTCGACTTCAGTTGTAGCGGCTTGCCGGATGCTGTTGCGTTCGACTGCCATCTCTTGCGATTGAGCCAACTCGCAGCTCTCCTTGTCACAGGTGAAGGCTTGCTTGACGTCGTTGCGGAGGGAGAGGACTCCTGCTGGCCCAGGCATCTTGAGCACCATGTAGGTATAGTGCGGTATTGCCATTAATTTGGCGAGCGCCGGTCGTCCGAGTATCGCGTGGTACGCGGTCTTGAAGTCGGCGACCTCGAAGCAGATGTTTTCCGTGCGGAAGTTATCCCGCGTGCCAAAAATTACCGGTAATGTTGTCTGCCCGAGTGGTGTTGAAGATAGGCCGGGAATTATCCCGTGGAAGGGCGTAGTACTCGGACGCAGTTCTGAACGAGGGATTTTCATCTCATCCACTGTCTTGGCGAAGAGGATGTTGAGCGCGCTGCCTCTGTCTATAAGGACCTTCTTCAACTTGATATTTTTAACGACCGAGTCCAGGACGAGTGGGTAGCATCTCAGGTGTGAAACCTGATCTGGATGATCTGTGCGGTTGAATGTGATGGACATCTCTGACCAGCGCAAATACTAGAGGGAGTCTGCCGTAGAGACCGCGTTGACGTCGCGTGCCGTTAGCTTTTGCTTTCGCTTGGACTCGTATGCAGATGGCCCTCTGAAAATGTGGTTGAGCTCGGTCTGGGGGTCTTGAAAATCGTCGGCCGGGCCCGGGTCTGGCTTGTCCTTGTCCTTGTCGGCACCAGATGATGAAGCCTGCTCGGAAGCAAACTTCTTGAGCATGAACAGTCCTTGGCCGCGTGCTTGCCCTTGGGGTAAAAGGGGCAGGGCCTGTTCATAACCTTCTAGTACTCGTTGTTCCTTGGGGGGCCGTGACCGAGTTCGCTCCACGTTGGCCACCTCGTTGTCCGACTTCCGCTTGCGGCTGCCGGTCTTGTTCTGTGATGGCTCCTTGTCGGCTTTCACCTTCTGGTTCTTCTACCGGGGCTCCTTCTTCTCGTCGAGGGCCTCAGCGACCGCTTCGGCCGAGTCGGCATACTTGTTCGCCATATCAAAGAGAGCCCTGACAGAGGCCGGGGGCTTCTGAGTGAATTTTGCAATGAACGGGGCGTCCCTTACTCCCTTGCGGAAGGCGGCGATGACGACCTCGTCCTTGATCATTGGGATCGAGTTGTGCTTCTCAGAAAACCTCTTGATAAATTCGCGCAGAGACTCACTCTTCCTTTGGTGCAGTTGATATAGATCATGCTCGGAAGATGGCCTCTCGTAGGTCCCCTGGAAGTTAGCGATAAACCGCTCCCTGAGTTCTCCCCATAAACCGATTGACTGCTTCAGGAGGCCTGTTAGCCATGTCCTTGCTGAGTCGGCCAGAGCGACCGGGAGGTAGTTAGCTATGGCTTTGTGGTCACCTCCGGCAGCTCGAATCGCTAGAGTGTATATGGTGAGCCAGGACTCTGGGTTAGTCTTGCCGTCGTATTTTTTGATCCCCGTAGGCTTGAAACCCGATAGCCAGTCGACATCCTGTAGCTCCTGGGTGAAGGTTGGAACGCCTTCATCTTCATGAGGGCTCCAGCTCCTGACACGATGGTTAAACTGCTCGTGGTGGAAACCGAAACGCTCATGCTCGTCCTCCAGTCGGCGGAGCTCGTCCTCTTCGCGTTCGCGGCGCCGAGCATTGATAGTATGGCGAAGATCGCGTTGCAGACGAACTCGGAGGTCTTGTTTGAACCGGTGATCATTCTGGTGACGCTGCTGATTGTTGTTGTTGGTGTTGCCGAGTGACGTTTGCCACGACTCCTCGTGTGGCTGGCTTGAGTCGGCTGCCCGGCGTCGTGCTAATGCGGACGAGATTGCCGCTGGAGAGCCCGACCGGTTGGTTGGTATAAGTGTTTCGCCCGACTGCTGGTGCTGCTGATAGGCAGCAGCTGTTATCATCGCCTTGATCTTGGCTATTATCGGGGTGGCCTGATGGTCAGGCCCGAGCTGGAGTGTGTCCAACAGGGTTGCAGCGGCCACGACGTTCTGCTGAGGTGTGACGAAGACATCGTGGTCGCTGACTTGAGTTTGAAGGATCTGTTGCTGAGCGGTTCACCCAGCCTTGTGCAGCTCGTCGTTGCAAGCCTCACGTTCGGCCTCCTTTTGCCATAGTCGGCGGGCCTCTTCTTCTTGCTCCTTTTGTAGTCGGCGCACCTCCGGTGGAGGGGTTGAAGCCATGAAGATCTCTCGGGGCAGAAGGAAACTCACCATACTGGTGTCCGAACTAGTGTTCGAACCGTTGTCTGACTTGGAGTCGGAGTCCGAGTAATTCATCGGAGTAAGGACGACTCTGACCTTCCTAGATCCAATCTGGAACGGCTCTGGGCCATGTCCAAACTGAAGCGTAGGAGATCGGGTCTGCCGCGTAGAATGTAGATTCACGGCGTCGCCAAGTTTGCATGGGAGATTGACGATCTCTCCCCTTCTTAGCCTGACCCAGGCCGGCTCGAGGCCAAGCGCGAGTCGGACGCCGAAGGAGAGAGTTGTCCAGAGACCCGGACAGGTGGTAGATCGCCGTAGCAAATCGACGAGGGTGGCTACAGCGTCTTGTGGGCTGACTGGCGCGGAGTCGGCTAGCTCCTCGGCTGGTTGGATCGGGTCTGCGTCGGCCAAGGAAAGATTGCCGATCTGGTCGGCGACGAAGTCGAGGCTTTCGAAAGTTATTGTGTCTCCAGGGAAGAATTTGCTGCCATCGACTTCGGTTGCTTGATCCATCGAGTTTGTTGGTGTAGATCTCACTGAAGCCCCTACCTGGCGCGCCAACTGTCGATGTTTTACACCGGCAATATGAATATGGGGCTACTCGGCGGATGGAAACTCGGTGGATTGCAAAGGAACACAGGAAAATTTTATACTGGTTCAGGCCCTCGATGCGATGTAATACCTTACGTCCAGTTGGGATGTATTCCTTTGAGAATTACGGTGGTGATTCTGATGAACTCTTATTCATCGGCCCTCATGGGGCGCCCTGCCTCCCCTTATATACTAGGGGACAGGGTAGGAGTCCCAGTCGGATTACAGCCAAGAGATCTCTTCTTAGAGATATAACTTGCCCAACTAGGACTGTATATTCCTTTCTGTACAAGGCAAAGTCTGCTGGGTTCTATTATATCTCTATCTACAAGGCTAGGCCCATCCTATATCCGAGTGGCCCATATGCTTGTCATGAGGTACCTAGGGCCCATGGCCTCCACACTGAAGGCTAAAAATCAGAAAATTTTCTTTTTAGGTTTAATAATCACGAATTTTATGTAAACCCTAAACACTAAAACCCTAACCCTAAACCCTAAACCTAAACCCCAAACCCCAAACCCTAAACCCAGAGGAAACCTCATCCCTGGGACATATTCACATGGCTTACCCTACCCTGAGAATCTCTGGTGATTATGATGATGTTTACTTGCTATCTAGGGTCACCAGGGGGAAGCAACGAAGTTGGTATTCGCTATTAACCTGAGGGGCACGAGCTCTACAGTGTCTAGCGAAGCATGATACCACGAGGCACCCTAGTTTTGTGCGGTGCTGCCTTTCTAGTGGGATCTCCAAACATCTCAAGACTACAGGTAATTTAATCTGTTTTGCCCCTTGCTATGATAATTGCATTGGCTAGCATTTAATTTATGCCTTATTTATGTTGTATGAGTTGGAAAAAAACTCAAGCTGTAGACCATGCTTGGAAAACAAAAGTTGAATTTTGTTGCATTGCACTGTTACATTTGGAGTAGATGTTGGTTTAGTGTGGCAAACCCCCCCACTGTGAGGCACGGTGGGCCAAAGCACGGGCTGCCAGCGAAGCACGCCAGGCACAGCGCATGGTGGCCAGCTCACGCTAGCTCTAGACGCAGTGCACCCCGACGCGTGGTCGGCGCTAAGGCCCTCCAGGACCCAAGCACACCGAGACGCCCTTGTGGCTTGGACCGTGACCCCAGGTCAGGCGGGACTACCCGCTGAGTTTAAGCATATAAATAAGTGGAGGAGAAGAAACTTACGAGGATTCCCCTAGTAACAGGGAGCGAACTGGGAGATGCCCAACGTGAAAATCGGGCAGCCGCGCCGTCCGAATTGTAGTCTGCAGAGGTGTCCTTAGCGACGGACTGGGCCCAAGTCCCCTGGAAAGGGGTGCCTGGGAGGGTGAGAGCCCTATCCGGCCTGGACCCTGTCACCCCATGAGGTGCCGTCAACGAGTCAGGTTGTTTGGGAATGCAGCCCAAATCGGGTGGTAAACTCTGTCCAAGGCTAAATACAGGCAAAAGACCAATAGCGAACAAGTACCACGAGGGAAAGATGAAAAGGACTTTGAAAAGAGAGTCAAAGAGTGCTTGAAATTGCCGAGAGGGAAGCGGATGGGGGCCGACGATGCGCCCCGGCCGTATACAGAACGGCTTAGGCTGGTCTGCCGCTCAGCTCGGGGCGTGGACCGTCGTCGGCCGTGCCGGCAACCAAAGCACGGGGGCACCATGCCCCCGACAGCCATCGTCGGTGTAGCCGGTCATCGCGTGCCTCTAGCGCACCCCATAGGACGCCGCGCCGCAACAGCCTGCGGGCTCCCCATCCGACCCATCTTGAAACACGGACCAAGGAGTCTGACATGCGTGCGAGTCGATGGGTTCTGAAACCTAGGATGCCAAGGAAGCTGATGAGCGGGAGGCCCTCATGGGCCGCATCGCTGGCCAACCCTGATCTTCTGTGAAGGGTTTGAGTTGGAGCACACCTGTCGGGACCTGAAAGATGGTGAACTATGCCTGAGCGGGGTGAAGCCAGAGGAAACTCTGGTGGAGGCTCAAAGTGATACTAACGTGCAAATCGTTCGTCTGACTTGGGTATAGGGGCGAAAGACTAATCGAACCATCTAGTAGTTGGTTCCCTCCGAAGTTTCCCTCAGGATAGCTGGAGCCCATTACGAGTTCTATCGGGTAAAGCCAATGATCAGAGGCATCGAGGACGCAACGCCCTCGATCTATTCTCAAACTTTAAATAGGTATGTCGGAGGATGAAACCTCAACGGCGGGAAGTCTGGAGACCCCCCTTTGAGATTCGGCCAGGGGAGTAGTTCTCAGGTGACTGCGACGTCCTGTTGATCAGCAGACGGATCGGCGCTCAGGAACCGGGGGCTCGAGCTGGGAGATAGAGGGGTTCGCACCGTCCGTTTCGGAACCGGACTGTCCGAACCGTGACAATCACACGCGAGAGAGAGAGGTGGCGTTTAGACAGGTTCGGGCCGCTCGGAGGCGTAATATCCTACTCCTGTGTGTATGCTATGTGGAGATGAATGTGGTATGACTGTTACAAGATGTGCTCAGCCCGCTTGCCGGCGCTCGGGAGCTAGCCGGGAGCGAACGGGAGCAGCTCGGGAGCTAAGTCCTCCTTCGGGGGCTCAGAGCCGAGGAGGAAGAAGAAGAACCGGGCTTAACCTCCGGCCCCCTTTTCCATTGGCCTGGATCCTCCTTTTATTAGCAAAGGGGAGTCCACAGTGCCGAGATAGATGAGAGAGCTAGCTATGCTACGTCTTGTCGTGCACGTCCGCGCCCGTCTGCCTCGCCGCGCTGGAGGAGAGCGCACGCTGGAGTTGGAGGAACGTCTAGTCGCTCCTGCCCGTCTGCTGAGCACATGCCGGAGTTGGTGCTGCACATCGGGTCGTCACGCTGCTCGGCTGCGGCGGGCGGCGAGATTCTGGGGATGTGACAGTGCACGTCTCCCCTGCCGGAGTTGGTGCTGACGTCTGGTCGGCACGGTCATCACGTCGCCGGGAGTGGATGGAGTTTGGAGATGGGACGGTGCCTGCCTCCGCTGCCGGGGCGTGGAAAGACGAAGCCTCCATAGCCAACAAGCCTCTGACGCTCTCTGACACCTTTGACGACACAGGCTGACCATACAGGAAGCGGGCCCACCGGGGGCCAGAGCAAGCGACAGGCGCAGCACGCCCCGTCGCATCACGGTAGTTGGGGAGCTGGTGCGCTCGAGTCAACCTCGTGCCCGGCGCCGAGTGCTCTCTGAGCCCTCCGCGTGCGCAAGGCGCCGAGGCGGTTGGCACCCAGGACTCGGGACTGAGGCAGTCGGCACCCGGGACCGAGGCCGATGCAGTCGGCTCCCGGGGACCGGGACCGAGGCAGTCGGCTCCCGGGACCGAGGCCGAGGCAGTCGGCACCCGGGGGCCGAGGCAGTCGGAACCCGGGACCGAGACCGAGGACCCAGGACCGGGGAACTCGGCACCCGGGGCCCGGGACTGAGGCTGCCGTGCCCGGGTCCCAGGCAATGTCCCCGGACCACGGGCCCGAGGAAGGCGCACCGGGGGAGCGCTCCCGGACCCGGGGAAGGCGCCCCTGGGCACGGGGGAACGCACCCGGGCCCGGGCAGCGCTCGTGCCCCGGGCACTTAGCAGGAGAGCCGGTCGCCAGTTGTGCAGAATGTGGGCCCGGAATAGCTGGCGTGGCAGAAGACCCACGCGACCCCGGGGTATGTGGGACCCCCTGTCCCGTTTCGCCGACAAGGTAGGATGGCGCGGCTGCTCCGGTGAGCCGCGCCATGGAATTGGGAACTCCAAGTGGGCCATTTTTGGTAAGCAGAATTGGCGATGCGGGATGAACCGGAGACCGGGTTACGGTGCCGAACTACGCGCTAACCAAGAACCCACAAAGGGTGTTGGTCAATTAAGACAGCAGGACGGTGGTCATGGAAGTCAAAATCCTCTAAAGAGTGTGTAACAACTCACCTGCCAAATCAACTAGCCCCGACAATGGATGGCGTTGAAGCATGCGACCCACACTCGGCCATCTGGGCGAGCGCCATGCCTCGATGAGTAGGAGGGCTCGGTGGCTGCCGCAAAACTTGGGGCGCGAGCCCGGGCGGAGCGGCCGGAAGAGCACTGCATGTCACGTGGTGTCCAGTGCGCCCCCGGCGGCCCTTGAAAATCTGGAGGACCGAGTACTGTCCACACCCAGTCATGCTCATAACCACATCAGGTCTCCAAGGTGAACAGCCTCTGGCCAATGGAAAAATGTAGGCAAGGGAATTTGGCAAAATGGATCCGTAACTTCAGGAAAAGGATTGGCTCTGAGGGCTGGGCTCGGGGGTCCTGGCCCCGAACCCGTCGGCTGCCGGTGGATTGCTCGAGCCACTCGCGCGGCGAGAGCGGGCTGCCGCATGCCAGCCAAGTGACGGACCAAGAACGAGCTCCTCGGGGGCCTTCCTGGGGCGTCGAACAGCCTGGTACGGACAAGGGGAATCCGACTATTTAATTAAAACAAAGCATTGTGATGGTCCCCGCGGATGCTGACGCAATGTGAATTCTGCCCAGTGCTCTGAATGTCAAAGTGAAGAAATTCAACCAAGCGCGGGTAAACGGTGGGAGTAACTATGACTCTCTTAAGGTAGCTGTCGATGTTTTATATCGGCAATAAGAATATGAGGCTACTCGTGAGACCTAAACTTGGTGGATTGCAAAGGAACACAGGACAATTTATACTGGTTCAGGCCCTTGAGGTGAGGTAATACCCTATTTCCAGTTGTGGTGTATTGCCTTTGAGGTTTCTCTGATGAGATTGTATGCGTTCTGGTGATTTTGCCCTCAAAGGGCGCCCTGCCTCCCCTTATATAGTGGGGAATAGGGTTACAGGGCAGGAATCCCAGTCGGACTCCGACCAAGGGATTTTTTTCTAGGAATACAACGTGCCCGATTAGGACTATATTCTTTTCTTGTCGTACAAGGTAATGTATGCTGAGTCCTATTGTATCCCTAATTACAAGATTAGGCTGTCACGCCCAAAATTTCACCACCGAAATTCTGAACGTTCATGTGTATTAAATCCCTGTCCAGGAAAGCCAGGGTACACAAAACAAAGTTGCCATACAGAGTGCGTCTTACAAATAGAATAAAATAGTCTTACAAAAATGCAACGGTAAAGATACACAAAGCCTATATACAGCTTGTCAAGCGGAGTCTTCCATTCCATAGGCATCTTGTGGGTGCCATGGGCCCCGGGTACCTCATGACAAGCATATGGGCCATTCGGACAGAGGATGGGCCTAGCCTTGTAATTAGAGATATGGCTAGATTCAGCAGACTTCGTCTTGTATAGAAAGGAATATACAGTCCTAGTCGGGTGCGTTATATCTCTAAGGGGAGATCTCCTAGTCGTAATCCGATGGGGACTCCTACCTTGTAACCCTGTCCCCCAGTATATAAGGGGAGGCAGGGCGCCCCATGAGGGCAGAAGAGCACTCATAAGCTCATGGCCATACGGTTCATCAGGATCGCCACCATAATTCCTCAAAGGAATACATATAAACTGGACGTAGGGTATTACCTCACATTGAGGACCTGAACCAGTATAAAATCCCTCTGTGTTCCTTTGCAATCCACCGAGTTTACATCCGCCGACTAGCCCCATATATTTATTGCCGGTGTAAAACATCGACAGTTGGCGCGCCAGGTAGGGGATTCGGCGCGATCTACATCTACAAGCTCGATGGATCCAGCAACCGAAGTCGACGGCGGCAAACTCTCCCCCAGAGATACAATCGCATTCGGAATCCTCGACTTCGTCGCTGACCAGATCAGCAATCTCACCTTGGCCGACTCGGACTCGATCCGATCTGCCGGGGAACGAGCCGACTCCGCGCCAGTCGGCCTACACGATGCTGCGGCAATCTCTCACGACATGCTGCGGCGATCTCCCATACGCCCAAGTCTAGGGACAACTCTTTCTTTCGGTGTTCGACTCGGACTCGGTTTTGAGCCGGCCGAGATCGGGCCAAAAAAGGAAGAGATCGTCAATTTCCCGTTCGGACTTGGCGACGCCACGGATATCTACAATCTACATCCGACGCGGCAAACCCGATCCTCTGGAGTTCGACTCGGATACGGCCCCGAGCCGCTCAAGATCGGATCTAGGGAGGTCGGAGTTGTAATCGCCCCCATCAACTATTCCGACTACGACTCTCAGTCGGACTACGACTCCCAGTCGGATTCCGACTCCAAGTCGGATACCAGCTCGGCAAGCTTCACTCCGCCGCGAGAAATTTTCATGGCATCCAGAGGCTCTACTCCTATTCAGGAATCATGCCGACGACACGAGCCACAAGAGGAGGAGGCCTACCGACTGCGAGAACAACAGGAGGAAGAAGCAAGACGCCTGCACGCCCGCAACGACGGCCTACGCAGGGCTGGGCGAACCGCTCAGCAACAAACCCTCCAAACAAAAGTCGGCGACCACGACGTCTTCGTCACGCCACAACAGAACATCGTGGCCGCCGCAACCCTACTGGACACGGTCCAACTTGGGCTTGATCACCAGGCCACCCCGACCATCGCAAGGATAAAAGCCATGCTTACCGCTGCTGCATGTCAGCAGCACCAACAGTCGGGAGATACCCTCATACCGACCAACCGGTCGGCATCCCCAATGGCAGTCTCGTCTACCTCAAAGCGACGCCGAGTGGCCGGCTCTAGTCGGCTGCACACGGAGTCACGCCAAACGTCACTCGGCAACCCAAACGACAACCGGCAACGTCGAAGTGACCGTCGGGACAACCGGGATCTCCGAGGCCAACTATGGCGTGATCTTCGGCAGGACACCAATGCTCGGCACCGCGAACGAGAAGAAGACGAGCAACACCAACTGGAAGACGAGAACGAGCATTTCGGCCTCCACCACGAGCGGTTTCGCCGCCGTAGTCGGGGTCGGAGTCCACATGAAGACGGAGGCATACCAGCCTTCACCCAGGAGCTACAACAGGTCGACTGGCCGCCGGGTTTCAAGCCTACAGGCATCGACAAATACGACGGCAAGACCAATCCCGAGTCCTGGCTCACGGTCTACACTCTGGCGATCCGAGCAGCTGGAGGAAATCACAAAGTCATGGCTAACTACCTCCCGGTCGCTTTAGCCGACTCAGCGAGGACATGGCTAACAGGACTCCCAAAGCGATCAATCGGCTCTTGGGGGAGAACTCCGGGAACGATTCATCACCAACTTCCAGGGAACATACGAGAGGCCATCTTCCGAGTACGACCTATACCAGTTGCGCCAAAGGAAGAACGAGTCTCTTCGTGACTTCATCAAGAGGTTTTCTGAGAGGAGGAACTCAATCCCGAAGATCAAGGACGAGGTCATCATCGCAGCCTTTCGAAAAGGAGTCAGAGACACCTCGTTCATCGACAAATTCACGCGGAAGCCTCCCAACTCTGTCAAGGCCCTATTCGACATGGCAAACAAGTACGCCGACTCGGCCCACGCTGTTGCCGAGGCCCTCGATGATGATACAAGTCACCCTGACAGAAGAAGCGGGACGACACCGACGACGCGGTCCCGACTAAAGCTGGGAATCGCAAACGCAAGTCAGACAGCTCTATTGTGGCAGTCGGTCACAATCGTCTTCGACTTTCAACAACTGAAGACTATCAGGACAACAAGTGACATGCTTGGGGGCTCACAAGCTCAAACGCAAGGATGGCATCCCCACTCCGAAATACCGAACAGCTAAGTCGCTTCCTGATAAATATTTCTTCACTCGGCTTTACCAATGCCGCAGCCGCTTACACCTAATAGGTGCACAAGCCGCACTCTTATCTGTTTTTGCTCTTAAATGATTGCAAAAGTACTCAAGTAGCATAAATCCTAATCCGTGAAACTTTGCTCCATGAAAGACGAACTCAAGTCACCCAAAACGCGTGTCTGGGAAAGAGCCATGAGCCAACTCCCGACGCTAGGGGGCTATGACTAGTCGGGCAGAGTGCTTAAACGTAAGGGATCAACTACTCGGGGAAATTAATATCAATAAGAGGAAGAAACATGAATTTACATATATTTGTAAAATACATTTAATTCGGATGATTGTTTCATCATCAGATTCTACTCATCCGATATCTTTAATATTGCAGGCCCAGTCCGGATACGCGTGACAGGAACTCAGGCTGCGAGCCCATCTCCTACGCTCGGGGCTGGACAAGTCTGCCAAAATACACTCGGGATGCTCCATGAGGGCTACTCACGAGTACTTGCGCCAGTCGGGACGTCATCTTCCCCGACTACGCTCCATGCGAGCCAACAATCGGCCCCCGGCGCCAGTCGGGGCTGTATACCACTCGGCTAAGTAGGGTACGCCCCATGAGGGTCGCCAGCCGAATCCTACGCTAATGCTAGGTTCGGGTACCTTATTTGGTCACGGTTCTGTCAGGTTGGGTACGCCCCATGAGGGTCGCTAGCCGAATCCTATGCTAATGCAAGGTTCGGGTGCCTAGCTTGGCTATAATTCTGTTGGATAGGGTATGCCCCATGAGGGTCGCCAGCCGAACCCTCTGCTAATGCAAGGTTCGGGTACCTTGTTCGGCTTTACCCAAGCCAGAGAAGACTTACATCGTCAAAGTGCATCCGGAGTTCTCATGCACTGTGTCACACCTGAGGAGGGCAAGCAGATCCTGCATTATACCCACTCAGGCTTACGTGGCAACCAGTTTGCATCCAGAACGTAAGTCGGAAAGGCTTGCGAATAAGGATTTCTCTGGCTGATTGCGGTTACCAACACCAAAAAACTCATCCTGACATGCGATGGATGATACTTCTCTAGAGCTATGCTGGATAGGTCGGCTAGGCTGGCTTATTTGGTAGCAGCCACCAAGATATGAGTTCCTACAGTAGCATGCTCCATGTGGGCCGCCCGCAGGCTGAGTTGAAATTATAGCGCTGGTGCTACCAACAGGAACCGATGAGGTAAACAGATATGCTTCATGAAAGCCTTATTGCTAAACATATATGTTTGGGTATCTGTTTTATCCACCAGGTCTCGAGGATATATCCTTACAAGGATCACAAGCTGGTCTTCATTAAAATTGGGGATGCAGGTATCTTTCTCGGGTACACCTGACCACGCCGTGGATTTATTTTCATAAAGTGGTACTCGGCCTACATGCGTGGCCACCAGTTGCCATGAGTAACATTATTCCAGGCGACATGACGCTAAAGAGTCTACCTTTCGAGTAGTGCACTACTCGGGAGAGACTATAAATTTCTCATTCCCGCTGACATGACGAGGAGGAGTCTAACTTCTGGGTGGGACGCCACTCGGGAAAGACTATAAACCCCTCTTTCTAGCTGACATGATGCTGAAGAGTCCCATATATGAGTAGCATCCTACTCGGCAAGACTATAAACACACATTCCGACTGACATGAAGTCGAAGAGTCCTACATACGAGTAGTTCCCTGCTCGGCAAGACTATAAATTATATTCCGGTTGACATGATACCGAAGAGTCTCATGTACCAGTAGTAAATTACTCGGGAAAGACTACAAGGTTAAAGATCTTTGACTTTATGTTTAATTGTTTTCACAATTAAGCACAAAGTCGGGGGCTACACCTAATAGGTGCGCCTATTCGGCGCACACTATTCATACATCTACACGAAGCCCTTCATAGCCTCGTTGCCAGCTGACATGAAGCAGGACTCGGGAAGAAGACACACTCGAACAAAGAGTACTCGGGAGCAACGCACTCGGGCGATCTTCACCGTGGAGGATGAGCACTCGGCATCAGCTGTGACTCAACTATGAAGGTCTCGGGGGCTACTGTGGGTGCCATGGGCCCCGGGTACCTCATGACAAGCATATGGGCCACTCGGACAGAGGATGGGCCTAGCCTTGTAATTAGAGATATGGCTAGATTCAGCAGACTTCGCCTTGTATAGAAAGGAATATACAGTCCTAGTCAGGTGCGTTATATCTCTAAGGGGAGATCTCCTAGCCGTAATCCGATGGGGACTCCTACCTTGTAACCCTGTCCCCCAGTATATAAGGGGAGGCAGGGCGCCCCATGAGGGCAGAAGAGCACTCATAAGCTCATGGCCATACGGTTCATCAGGATCGCCACCATAATTCCTCAAAGGAATACATATAAACTGGACGTAGGGTATTACCTCACATTGAGGGCCTGAACCAGTATAAAATCCCTCTGTGTTCCTTTGCAATCCACCAAGTTTACATCCGCCGACTAGCCCCATATATTTATTGCCGGTGTAAAACATCGACACATCTTGACAGCGGAGCCAGCCTAGTCCTCTTGATGGTTCTCGTCGGACATGCACTCCACCACTAAGAGGGGAAAAAGGAGCAAGACTGAGTACCACCCACAGTACTCAACAAACCACACCCGCAAATATGCACAATGCACGGGAGTCAAAGATAGGCTAGAGGTTTATTTGCGTTAAAGCAGTTGCAAACAGTAGTAGTTCGCAAACAGTAAAAAGGTTGATTAATTGAACCATATTAATCCTCCACTGATTAACGTTACACCATGTTAACTAGCCCCAACAAGCCATTTGAACCACACCAGTTCCATTAAGTCAAGTTAATTAGATAAGGTGTAACTAATCACGGTGCGTCTTGACCAATCGCCCATATCCGTGGGCACGGCTATTCGAATAGATCTAACTCTGATCAGAGGTGTACAACTGTACCCACAAGACACAGCCCCACACACGTTCCCGTGTGTCGGCGTATCACCACGACACCCCGTGAGAGGTTGTGACAGGTCCGTTCACGCAACCTCTCCCAAACCATCCACACCACGCTGAGGTTGCACCTGCCAACAGGACACCCCATATCGGCCAGGCTACCCCCTTGCGCCACAATGGATCCAGAAACCGATCAACCCTACCCGGGCCGACCCAACTCCATCACGCCCATCCTCACCATCGGTGCCTAGGAGAGGGAGAAGAGACGCTACAAGCCTAGCCATTGCCCATGCTGACTTGTGGAAAGTACGAGTATTTGTCCAAGGGGTTCCCGCAAACCAGTCCTTAATTGCCATAGGTGCGACCAGCAAAACCATGCACCCATAGCCCACCATTTGGGTCAAATTTTATTAATTTAATAGTAATATGTCCAATGTTACATTTTCCAACATAGAGTCGAAACATGAATATAAATGATAATGTTTAATTCCCAAGTAAACTAATAGTTTCTAAGCATGGCTAAGCATCCTAAGAATAACATTCTATTCATGTTGTTACCCAGGTGACAAGGAACAAGATTCAACAACCAAGGCATAATCTTATCTATATAGGGGTCATAATCCATACCACATGTAATAATAAAAACATGCATGTTTATTTGAATAAACAAAACATTTTAGCAAAAGTAGGTACAAAATGATCAAGATTACAGTGTGACTTGTCTTGCTCCGGTTCGACGTACTCGGCTACGACCTCGTAATACACGGGAGGATCGATGGCGTCGGATTCTAAACCAAACAACGCACAAACAATCAAAAATAGTACATGTGGACAAGGAAACAGAGGCTGAAAGTATTTTTAATGGATTCTTGGCATTTTTCTAAATTTAATGAAATTTGAATGGAATTAATAGGAGTTCGAATGAATTAGTTATGAATTTTAGAAGTTTCATTGTGATTTCCAATACAAAATCAACTATTAACCGATTTATGCAAAATTAAAGTAATTAATGTGTCAGCGGACCACGGGGAGCCGGCGCCGACAGGCGGGACCCATGGGTCAGTGGCGCAAAAGAGGACAGCGCACGGTGGGCGCAGTCCACGCACGTGCGGCGACCATAGACATAGGTACACGAGTGGCCCCGATCTGCCGAGACAGATCGGACGACTCATACCTAGTCAGGAACGAGGCCCGCCGGCGCGCACGGCGTGGCAACAGTGCATGCGGCCCGATGGTCACCGTCGGCAACCATCCGGTGCGGCGGAGTGCAACGGCGAGCGGCGGAGGAGATGAGGAATGCGGCCGAGTGCTCACCGAGGGCTCGCGATGACCGGAGTGCAGTGAACGATGGCAAATAGAGGGAGTTGGCGGTGGGTCGAGGTTCGGGATGGCGACGCTGACTAGGTTTCAGCAGCGTAGAGGAGTGACGGGGAACGGATGGGATGCGAGAGGACCTAGGGAAGATGTTGAATATGTTAGGAGGAAAAAGACCGAGTGGGTCGACGGAAATCCGTGGCCGACTGCCGGCGGAGAGGCTTACCGGAAGGAAATGACGGAGAGAATGGAGTTCTAGCGGGAATCCGAGATAGCCGACTGCAGAACAGGACGCAGCCGGGTACGGCAAAGCTACCAAGCACGAGCACGGTAGTCGGCGACGGCTGTAGTGATGGCGGTGTGCGATTGGAGTTGGTAGAGCGTGGTGGTGATTCGGGAGCTTGGCGCAGAGGAGGTTTGGGTACTCGGCAGGTGTATGCAACTGAGGGGAAAATGAGAGTGGAGCACAGGAAGGGTTTATATATACTCGGCTAGGGAGTTCGTGGACGAGTTGGCCGAATTTCACGGGATTGAGGGCGGCGGCCACGACGGCTAGTGGGCACGATTCAATCATGGTCATGGGCAAGAGGGGCAGAGAAGGTGGGGAAAGGGCGGGACTCGGTCCGCGCGTTTGAATTAAGGGCCGAGGCGCATGGGAGCAGGAACGGCAAATCCGACAGACAGGCAGCTCAATCCCCTCCGACCGAGTCGACGGAGGTTGAGGACGAAGCTACGTGTGGGCCCTGGGCCCACATGTCAGTGAGAGGGGTGAGGGAACGGTGCAGGAGAGTGGCACAGGTGGGGGCCCGGCTGATGGTGAGAGGGATGAGGGACGCGCGGCGTGCAGACCGCGTAAGCAGGCTGACACAGTACTGGGCCAGCGGCCCACCAGGAGGGAAAAGAAAAGAAAAGGGAAAAAGAGAAGGAAAAGAAAAGGAAAAAGATTTCCAGTGCTCTTTTAATCCCGATAAGAGTTTTTGATTTATTAAAAATACTTCTAGTGCTCTAAAAATTCCAATAAAAATCCTGTTAGTGTATATGGCAAGGAGGAATATACGAAAAATATTCCCAGCCATGATAATTTTAATTATTTTGTATTTTCATATTTAATTAATTCATTTGCAATTTAAATTATTTTTCCTTGGGATATTTTCTTAGGTATATTTTATATTATTTTTATTTACTTATTATATTATTATTATTCTTACAAATCATTATAATATATATTTTATTATAATTATATTAACATTTATATTTATTTTATAATCAATTTTACAATATTTATTTTCATATAATTTCAAAATTAATTTTTTATATTAATCATTTTCATATATTTAAAATTTGTGTGGTATATTTAAGGGGGGAAAACTCGGTGTGGACATAGGCTTATTATTAAAAAATAATTTTTTAATATTTTCATCCTCTGTCCGAGTGGCCCAATACTTCTCATGAGGTACCCGGGTCCCATAGCCTCCACAGCAGCCCCTGAGACCTTCACAGTTGAGTCACAGCTGATGCCGAGTGCTCATCCTACTTGGTGAAGTTTTCCCGAGTGCCTTGCTCCCGAGTACTCGTCGGCTAAATGCTTCTTCTCTAAGTCCTGCATCATATCGGCTGACAACGAGGCTATAAAGGGCTTCATAGAAAAATATAAATAGTGTGCGCCGAATAGGCGCACCTATTAGGTGTAGCCCCCGACTTTGTGCTTCATTGTGAAACAATTAAACAGAAAATCAAAGATCTTTAACCTTTTAATTTTTCCCGAGTAGTATACTACTTAGATTTGGACTCCTCAGCATCATGTTAGCTGGAAGAGATCTTGTTCATGGCAATCGGTGGCTAAGCATGTAAGCCGAGTACCACTTCATAGATTTCTAACTCAATACGTGGTCAGGTGTACTTGAGAGATACTTGTATCCCCAATTTTAATGGAGACCAGCTGTTGATCCTTATAAGGATATATCCTCAATAACTGGTAAATAATACAGATATCTGAACACATGTGTCCAACAATTAGGCCTTCATGAAGCATATCTGATTATTTAATCGGTTTCTACGAACAGCATTAACACTGTGATTTTAACACAGTTTGCGGTCAGCCCAGGAGGATATGCCATTTAGAAACTCATATCTTATTGCCCAGTACCAAATTAAGTCGGCCCAAGCCTACTTATCAGCATAGGCCTTATAAAGCAGCGGGAGAGAGAAAAGATTCTCCTTTCTTCTCCACTGGGCCAAATCGCTTTGCCTTCTTTTCTCCGCGCCCAAACTTCGCGCTCTCTGCTCGGCTAGGGTTCACTATAGCTCGCGCCTCCGCTCAAAATCCACACAAGTCTAGTTTAGATCTGCCTAGCTGCTTCTAGTCCCGACCCCTGCCAACCTTTCTCCCAAACTTCACTCCCCTAGGAATGTTGAGAGGCCTGTTCAAGATCCCAGACATGTCGACGGGTGTATGGCTGATGTCAGACTGCAGCCCGATGAAGCTGCGGATTTTGGAGAAGCGACTAATCTTGCAGCAGCAGGAGGTGATTCACTGGCGGACCGCGGAGGGGGAATCGATTCCATCGCCCAAATCCGGTGAGACCGTATTCTTTACTTCGTTTTTTGATCGAGGTCTCGCCCTCCCAGCCTCGGATTTCCTTCGCCAGCTCCTTGCCTTCTACCAGATAGAGCTTGTAAATTTGAATCCCAACTCCTTCTTGCACATCATCATCTTCACCATGCTATGCGAGGCTTTTCTCGGGGTCAAGCCCCATTTCAACCTCTTCCAATATCTCTTCCATATCAAGCCCTAGCCCTCCAAGAGTAAAATCCAGGTCAAAGGAGGAACCGGTCTTCAGTAGAACGAGAGGTAAGAAAGTGTATCTGCAAGTCCTCTAAAGACCATCACTCAAGGCTGGCACACAGAATGGTTTTTACTGCTTCAAATACTTGGTGGCCTCTCTTCCTCTTTGTCTAGTTCTGCTCCATTCAGTGATGCCCTCCTAGTCCTCCACTCCTGGTTCCTCTTTTTTTTAATTTTTTTCTAAAGTTATTTGTACACCACTCCGATTTGTCTTGAATTCCTTTTCCTGGCTACAATGGATAAATGTTCATTCAGAATTTAAACTTGTGCTGCTTGTTGCTTCATTTTGTTTTTAGCACAACTTTGCTTGCTCAGATAGGGATGTTCATGCTCGGATCTACATACCCCTCATATGAATTTTTGAGGGGTTTTCTCATTGGCTGAGAATAGTTTTATGCACTGTTATTGCATTAGACCTAGTTTGTTACTGTCATGATAAGAGTTCTCTCGCTCAGAATTCAGCAAGGTGTTCAAGCACAAGCAGTAATGTTTTACACTTCTCTGATAAGGCTGCCAAAGAAGAAACTTTGTATAATCCAATATTGTGTTAAAATAGAAGGATTCACATTAAAGCAAAAGCATCCAATCATCATTGGCTTTGTTTGGACCTGGGAGACAGTTATCTAGTGTTGTTTATTGCAGGTTCGTTTTGAAGCTTCAGCTGTTGTGACTTAAAATCTGTATCGTCTGCCTTTCTGATATCTATAGCAAAGTTTTCCCATTGGCATCCAGAGCGTCCGTTGCTGAACCAACGTGTACCGTTGAAGTGCATGTCAATCCTATCATTAACAAGCAAATGGTGAAATATAATTGTTGATGATTAAAAAAAGAATTGAAATATAACTAAATGACAGATACTTTAGCATTAATTGCCACGCCCTAATAATCAACAAACATCTTTAAAAAAATGAGCAAAAGACACCTACTACAATTGCATCAAAATTTCTGGCAAAAAAAACTATTTATGTTTTTTATCTACTAACCATGCCTTGTCGGATCTGTAATTAAAACAATAATGCATGAACGCAATGAAAGCAAATTGAGTCCATGATACCTTATTTGCTTATCTACATATAGCAAATATCCATAGTAGGTAGTGGGATTCCTCCAATCGTGGACATCGGTTGAGAGAGGAATGCTCTAAATGGCCTACGGCAAAGTTGCCGTAGCAGCCAGAAAGACAGACGATAAGGAGGATAGCAATGTATATTACCATTCACATTTTCAGGTTATTGTCTACGCTGAGTTTAGCAAAAGAAATTTGTGCCTTGTTTTCTACACGGTTTTCTGAGGTTATTGCCACTGGAATTAGCAAATAATAAAAGATTGATAATGAGATCCGAAGTGCGGGCCTGTGTGTGTCACTGGAATTAGCAAATAGTAAAAGCTTGATCATGAGATCCCAATCGGTTTTTTGGCCAGGTACTGTCCAAACAAAACGTTCAGGCAACAGTTGTTGAGAGCATGTGTTGAATCAGAGTTCAGAATTCATACTTCAAAAAAGAAGTCCAGGATTCAGATGAGCTGCTGAATCAACTGCCATGTTTTTTCACGCCATGTGTTATCAGTTCCTCACAGTTTTCAGATAAGCTGTTTTTAGTACTAAAAAAAACTATTTTTTGTTGGTTGTGTCATATTTGCCTTGCTATTAGTTGCTACACATCAAGCAATTGCATTTATACACAATTGATGCTCACAGATCAGAAATATATATTAGGACAGAAAAACATCCCGGGTCTCCTTTGGGAGGGAAATTTTTCAAAGGCTATTTGGAGGAATTTAAGTAAATCCTGTAAAATTCCGTTACAAAGGAGCTCTAACTTGAAACGTTCATCGCATAACAGAAGCAGCAGCCTGCTTGCAACAATCAAGTTGACAACCCCAGCATTCAGTTGCTCAATCCTTCTGATTTTAGAGAATCAAATTGCAGCTTCTTTTCCAACGATAAGACTGATTAGTTCAATCCATAACGAAGCACAAATGCAGGAAATTCCCCAAGTCAATCTTAATCTAGCATTGCCATAGTCTGTCTATAGGGTATATTTCACTTGCTTCAGTTTTTCATGCTTGGATGGTCCACTTCATCCCATCGGCATATGCTGCCATCCTCGCTGCAAGCAAGGATTGTGCTGAAGAAGAAAAAAAAATGTCACATGTCAGGGCATCGAAGAGACGAAAACCAAAAAAAACACAAGTGGAAAAGGATGCATGCAAATACAGGATCTTCACTAAAATAAATTGAGGATATGTAGAAGCTAGAATATGCACTGCATTATGAAGATTGGATATCAGAATTTAGTGAAGCACCTTCCATCAAACGACACAGCAGTCTGCCTTATCGCTGATTTGCATTGCGGATTAGTTAGCCTGTCAAAGATGATGTGTTAGCATGCAGGAGCACAATATTTAGTAGCGTCCAACACCGACTGCATATAGAGGATGGGAAACAACTGAAGTTCTTGGAAATTACCGAGCAGTTAAAACAGGAGGACTGGACTGTTCTTCCCAGACATAGACTTTACCTTCACGGTTGCCAGTTTAAATAAGCAAATGGTTATCTTCGAGTATTCAGAATTAGAAAAAAAATAATCTAAACGAGTTTGAACATCTGAATTAGTAGTTTCCACAACGTGCATAGAGCACTCTGCAACATTCCGCATAATTTTTTTCTATCAACGTAATCTTTTGACTTGTGACTTGTTAGTACTGAGTATGAACTTAGTCCCATTCAAAGAACATCTACAAATTTGTGGCACAGAATTTAGAAGTTAACAACAAAATTTAGGAGAACTAATACACGGGAAAACAGTGTCAACGTTAGATATTACATATTGCCAACTGATTGAAGTGAAAATCAGATGAGAATTTGATAAACCAGATGTCACATTCTGGCACAGGGTACTTCTGAAGAATATCAATGCTACCCTACATTTGAAAAGAAGTACTTTTACTTGAGAGGAAGACATTTAGTATGGGAAGGGACACTGAAAACTAAAGTAACATAATGGAAAACTGTTTAGATGTGATCTGAAGACAAGTCAAATGAACTGAGGTCTGTAGTTCTACAGAAGTTGAATTATATCACCTCCCCAGGACTTTGTTCTTTTGTTTTTGGATCCCACAGCACAATTTCATTGTCAACACTCTGCATATTAAAGTTAGCACCAATGAGATATACTCATCCTACAGGCGTCAACCAAATTAGCATCGGAAAAAAGGTTGTAGCATCAATGCAGCAGCTGCAACTGATCAGATGCCACATTTTAGCAACTAAGGAAAGATCCTCACAAGACCTGCTTGCTCCACACTCTGGTCTTCATCGGAAGAATTTCCACAATCGTTTCCTAAATATGCAAGGGATTGGCGAACTATGTCGAATTCAATTCCAACAAACTAAGTTCTAAAGTGACAGCAAAAGAGGAATTTTGATACTTGGGTTGAGAAATTTGTTTGCCCAAGCTCAATTAGGGCAAGAGCCAATCCTCTATGAATCTTCCATTGGCCTAAATCTGGGACCAGAACTGGATTTCTTTCTCTAGAATTAAGTTGGACTCGTAATGACCCCTCTCGTTATCACGAACAGCTCAGCAGGCGGGAAGCAAGCAAACAAGTTGCATCGTAGAAGCTCAAGAACACACAGCCACCTAAGTACCTAACGCACACGCAACCAGTCGAGAAGTCGAAGCTTTGGGGCGGAGCTCACCATGGGGTGGAAGCAGGCGCCGAAGTCGTGCGACGCGACAAACACGTGGTCCGCCCCGCCGGAGCGGTTCGAGTACGGCATCTGCCCCCGGACGAGCACCACCGCCTCGGCAAGCAGGCTGCAGGCGTGCAACATCTCGGAGGAGCCAGATCTACATCCACAGCCAGATCCGGCCTCTCCGACCGTCCTCTCCCCCTCCCCGCACTGGCCCACCATTCTGAGGTGGCCCACAAGCAGCAGCTGCGTATAACCAAACCGCCGGGGTCAGCGAGCTCGCGGCACAGCCGAGGCAGCGGACCGACCTGGCGTGGGACGCCACCCGAGATGGAGCCAGGCGGAAGGAAGGAGGTTGCCGCCACTTCGCCCCACCATAAAAAGGACCTGCTCCTCGCCGGCGTGCGCGCGAGCGAGGAGGCGGCGGCCGCTCGGGGAGGCGGAGCTGGGAGAAGGAGGACGGAGAGACGGCGCGGCGGAACAAGAGGCGCGAGGAGGCAGCCGCGGACGACAGTGGCAGGGGGAGGGAGTTGGAGGGCGGTGGCGTGGGGGAGAGAGAGAGGGGGGTGAAGAGAGCTTGAACATGCGGACGCACGATGGATGCTTGTGCGACTCGGACGACGTGGAAACAGCGCAAACTTTTATAATAGTAGAGAAGAGACAGAGATACTCTCTCCAGTTTGATAATTCCTGATATTTTGGATAACAGTCTTTAAAATATATCTTTGACTTTGATTTTCTATTATAATATATATAAAAATGAACAAATATTTAATTTTCATGTCTTTTCCGCTACCTACCTCAGATCCGTAAATCGATGAGTTTTATTCTTTCAATACCTCTTCTCTATTCTCATCTATTCATCCACTAATGCTACTTTTCCTATTGATGAGAGGCACTTTGGTTGAAGGCTAATAATTACGGAATATCAGTCCAACGAATGTTGCGCTGGCCAAGTTTTTTTTTACCAACGTTCGACCATGCCAAATCTGTGCTTACTGAAACTCTTGAATACCTCCTACAAATTATTCTGTCGTTCATCTGGTCTCCACATAAGCTAATATGTGCATATAGGCACCTGGCACTAGGATGGGCAAATGTGGAACCGGACACGCCGGTGAAAGCTGGAACAAGGTTCTGCATCTGTTACAAGGAGCTGATCCCGTGGGTCATGTTGCCTCTCCAAATTGCCTATGTGACCGATGGCAATGTCAACTGCTCAGGTCATGTTGCCTCTCCAAATGGCCTTGTAGAGTGCCGCTACCGAAGGCAAAAATCTCGTTTAACACATAGTAGTACTACTCATTTTGACTGTTTGCCTATATATTTCATTTGATGGTAGGCGTGAATGACACTTGTTGTCAAGCCAAATGGAGTAGTACTCCTACAAACAATGCTTGAGGGGATAAACAGATAATCCATACTCTCGTATGGCTGTTAGGACATCTCTTTTAACATATGGCAAGGAGTTCCTCACATATTTCTTGCATTCTTCCTTTTGCTATACAATCATGCCTGAATTTACTCTTTGTCCACCATAAAATGTCTAAACATCAATTTCAGCTAAACTTATCAGGATAGTGCAATGCCAAATAATTCCTAGGAGTTCAAGCTACAGAACTAATGTTTTCAGGTGCAGATTTGCCCCTTTGATATAGGAACACACAATAAAGAAGTGGAGGCTCCTCGTGAAGAGATCAAGATAAAACATACGGATGAAGTCACCGTGTGTCGTTGGAAAGGCTGGCAACATGTCTGAGCAGTGCTTGCCCTGACTGATGCGCGAAATGCCTCTGCCTCAGCTGCACATACGGGTAGCAAAGGCTCGACAAGATGTGAGCTGGCTTCAAGAAGGACATCACCTCGTACTACACCTGATCTTCTTCGTCCAGCTGCACTGAGAACCTCTCCTCCCCTGCCTGCGCAACATGAAGGTAAATCCAATACGATCCAACTCATGCAGGAAAAATCATCTCAAGCACCAGCAACTCTGAGCTGCATTTTGAACAGTTTGCATAGTATATAAGCAAATAGTCAAAATGAGTAGTACTACTATGTGTTGATTGTCGCTCCGGTGTAGGCGTACCAGCAGATGGCCTGGTAGTCTCACCTTTTCCATAGCCTGAGGAGTTGACATTGCCATCGGTCACATAGGCAATTTGGAGAGGCAACAAGACCCACGGGATCAGCTCGTTGTAACAAATGCAGAACCTTGTTCCAGCTTTCACCGGCGTGTCTGGTTCCACATTTGCCCATCCTAGTGCCAGGTGCCTATATATGCACATGTTTGCTTATGTGGAGACCAGATGAACGACAGAATAATTTGTGGTAGGTATTCAAGAGCTTTAGCTTACTTCTAGGAAAGAAGCGCAGTTTGGCATGGTCGAATGTGGCAGCTCCTGAGCCAACCAGAACATGTGAGTGGTTCACGAAGAAGCCATGCTTGACAAGCACTTTGTCACTTGCTTCAGCAGCTTCATGTGTCAAGTTAGTTGTTGAATTTGGTTTTGAGGCACCATGGAAAGGTACATCATAGTTGAAGCCACCAACAGCTGCAAGGCATGACTTCTGCTGCTCCTGTGAGGGACAGCCGCAGCTCAAGAAGAGACCTCCCCAAGGCATGGACACCCTGTTTACAAACTAAAGATCATTATGTGGGCAATGAAACGGTAAGACGGATTTTATTTAGCATAACATAGGAAGTAGTGATGACATCTCCATTCCATGTACAAGACAAAATATGTGAGAATGGTATATTCTCCTCTAGTTAAATAAACATACTACACTTTGTGCATATAGCGAAATGCGGTTTGATTCTGAAATGGCATGCCATGACCCAGCCAGACCAGGACAGATTATGAGGCATTAGAATATCAAGCAACATTATGTGTTTACACAGAAGCAGCAATAGAAGAATATGAAGCAACATTTGGGCATGATTTCGCCCACAATCAGAGACAATAGGAGTAAGTATGACTTGATATCAAACGGTGGTCCAAATTTGCGTAAAACGTAAATTAGCGTACACACATACAACAAAAGACAATTTGGAGATTATGGGATCGATAAGATATGTGTGATGGACATAGCGCCTGCAAGAGAAACAGGAAAAGATGTATCGAGTGGGTGGCAGGGGTGGATCTAATGTAGGACATGGGGTTCAATTGAACCCCCCCCCCCCAAACTTTTTGGGAAGAAAAAAAACTGTTATTAGTACTAAGGTTAACGTGAATTAAGAGAAAAAATTTCCAGATCTAGAAGAGAACCTAGGGTTAATGCAAATTCCAGAAAAGTAAAGCGCGTGGATAGGGAGAGATGAGAAAAGACGATGTGGCTGCGTAACTGGATGGATGGATGCTCATCGGTGAGGATGCAGCGGAAACAACAGGACGACGGCGCCCCTGCTTGCGAGAGATTATCGGCGCAGGCGGCGGGCGGGCGAACACGAGAGGAGACGAGTGTGCAGCTCCTTCACGTTATATCAGCCGACGGCTCTTATTTGCTCATGTCATCTTTGCTGATCGCTGAACCAAGCCAACTGGTGATGTAAACGAATACATTAAGCACGGAAACTAGTTATATCATATTTGGTTTTATATTTTTTTTAGGAATTGAAGATAATACAGATGTTAACAAGAACGGAAACAAATATTATCAAATACTGTACAGATACACAAGCGTTGGAACAAATACGATCATTGATATTTATCGGAACAGGAAAACCTGCATAGTATATAGGCAAACAGTCAAAATGAGTAGTATTACTATGTGTTGATTGTCGCTCCGGTGTAGGCGTACAAGCAGATGGCCTTGTAGTGTGCCGCTATCGAACACAAAAATCTCGCCTTCTCCAAATCCTAAGGAGTTGACATTGCCATCGGTCACAAAGGCAATTTGGAGAGGGAACATGACCCACGGGATCAGCTCCTTGTAACAAATGCAGAACCTTGTTCCAGCTTTCACCGGCGTGTCCGGTTCCACATTTGCCCATCCTAGTGCTAGGTGCCTATATATGCACATGTTCGCTTATGTGGAGACCAGATGAACGACAGAATAATTTGTAGTAGGTATTCAAGAGCTTCAGCTTACTTCCAGGAAAGAAGCACAGATTTGGCATGACCGAATGTGGCAGCTCCTGAGCCAACCAGAACACGTGAGCGGTTCACGAAGAAGCCATGCTTGACAAGCGCTTTGTCACTTGCTTTAGCAGCTTTAGGTGTCAAGTTAGTTGTCGAATTTGGTTTTGAGGCATCATGGAAAGGTGCATCATACTTGAAGCCACCAGCAGCTGCATGGCATGACTTCTGCTGCTCCTGTGAGGGATGGCCGCAGCTCAAGAAGAGACCTCCCCAAGGTATGGACGCCCTGTTTACAAACTAAAGATCATTATGTGGGCAATGAAACGGTAAGACGAATTTTATTTAGCATAACATAGGAAGTAGTGATGACATCTCCATTCCATGTACAAGACAAACTATTTGTGAATGGTGCATTCTCCTCTAGTTAAATAAACATACTACACTTTGTGCATGTAGCGAAATGCGGTTTGATTCTGAAATGGCATGCCATGACCCAGTCAGACCAGGACAGATTATGAGGCATTAGAATATCAAGCAACATTATGTGTTTACAAAGAAGTAGCAACAGAAGAATATGAAGCAACATTTGGGCATGATTTCGCCCACAATCAGAGACAATAGGAGTAAGTATGGCTTGATATCAAACGGTGGTGCAAATTTGCGTAAAACGTAAATTAGCGTACACACATACAACAAAAGACAATTTGGAGATTATGGGATCGATAAGATATGTGTCATGGACATGGTGCCTGCAAGAGAAACAGGAAAAGATGTCTCGAGTGGGTGGCAGGGGCGGATCTAATGTGGGACATGGGGTTCAATTGAAACCCCCCCCAAAACTTTTTGGGAACAAAAAAAACTGTTATTAGTATTAAGGTTAATGTGAATTAAGAGAAAAAATTTCCAAATCTAGAAGAGAACCTAGGGTTAATGCAAATTCCAGAAAAGTAAAGCGCGTGGATAGGGAGAGATGAGAAAAGACGATGTGGCTGCGTAACTGGATGGATGGATGCTCAACGGTGAGGATGCAGCGGAAACAAGAGGACGACGGCGCCCCTGCTTGCGAGAGATTATCGGCGCAGGTGGCGGGCGAGCGAACTCGGGAGGAGACAAGCGTGCAGCTCCTCCGCGTTATATCAGCCGACGGCTCTTATTTGCTCATGTCATCTTTGTGAATCGCTGAACCAAGCCAACTGGTGATGTAAACGAATACATTTAGCTTGGAAACTAGCTATATCATATTTGTTTTTATATTTTTTTAGGAATTGAAGATAATACAGATATTAACAAGAACAGAAACAAATATTATCAAATACTGTACAGATACACAAGCGTTGGAACAAATACGATCATGGATATTTATCGGAACAAGAAAACCTGCATAGTATATAGGCAAACAGTCAAAATGAGTAGTAGTACTATGTGTTGATTGTCGCTCCGGTGCTGGCGTACAAGCAGATGGCCTTGTAGTGTGCCGCTATCGAACACAAAAATCTCGCCTTCTCCAAATCCTAAGGAGTTGACATTGCCATCGGTCACAAAGGCAATTTGGAGAGGGAACATGACCCACGGGATTAGCTCCTTGTAACAAATACAGAACCTTGTTCCAGCTTTCACTGGCGTGTCCGGTTCCACATTTGCCCATCCTAGTGCCAGGTGCCTATATATGCACATGTTTGCCTATGTGGAGACCAGATGAACGACAGAATAATTTGTAGTAGGTATTCAAGAGCTTCAGCTTACTTCCAGGAAAGAAGCACAGATTTGGCATGACCGAATGTGGCAGCTCCTGAGACAACCAGAACACGTGAGCGGTTCACGAAGAAGCCATGCTTGACAAGCGCTTTGTCACTTGCTTTAGCAGCTTCAGGTGTCAAGTTAGTTGTCGAATTTGGTTTTGAGGCATCATGGAAAGGTGCATCATACTTGAAGCCACCAGCAGCTGCATGGCATGACTTCTGCTGCTCCTGTGAGGGAAGGCCGCAGCTCAAGAAGAGACCTCCCCAAGGTATGGACGCCCTGTTTACAAACTAAAGATCATTATGTGGGCAATGAAACGGTAAGACGGATTTTATTTAGCATAACATAGGAAGTAGTGATGACATCTCCATTGCATGTACAAGACAAACTATGTGAGAATGGTGCATTCTCCTCTAGTTAAATAAACATACTACACTTTGTGCATGTAGCGAAATGTGGTTTGATTCTGAAATGGCATGCCATGACCCAGTCAGACCAGGACAGATTATGAGGCATTAGAATATCAAGCAACATTATGTGTTTACAAAGAAGTAGCAACAGAAGAATATGAAGCAACATTTGGGCATGATTTCGCCCACAATCAAAGACAATAGGAGTAAGTATGGCTTGATATCAAACGGTGGTGCAAATTTGCGTAAAACGTAAGTTAGCGTACACACATACAACAAATGACAATTTGGAGATTATGGGATCGATAAGATATTCGTGATGGACATGGCGCCTACAAGAGAAACAGGAAAAGATGTATCGAGTGGGTGGCAGGGGCGGATCTAATGTGGGACATGGGGTTCAATTGAACCCCCCAAACTCTTTGGGAACAAAAAAAACTGTTATTAGTATTAAGGTTAACGCGAATTAAGAGAAAAAACTTCTAGATCTAGAAGAGAACCTAGGGTTAGTACAAATTCTAGAAAAGTATAGCACGTGGATAGGGAGAGATGAGAAAAGAGGATGCGGCTACGTAACTGGATGGATGGATTCTCATCGGTAAGGATGCAGCGGAAACAGCAGGACGACGGCGCCCCTGCTAGTAGGAGATTATCGGCGCAGGTGGCGGGCGGGCGAACTCGAGACGGGACGAGCGTGCAGCTCCTTCGCGTTATATCAGCCGACGGCTCTTATTTGCTCATGTCGTCTTTGCTGATCGCTGCACTAAGCCAACTGATGATGTAAACGAATACAATAAGCACAGAAACTTGCTATATCATATTTGTATTTATATTTTTTTAGGAATTGAAGATAATACAGATATTAACAAAAACAGAAACAAATATTATCAAATTCAGATAGTACAGATACAAGAGCGTTGGAAAAAATTCATTCACAGATATTTATCGGAACATGAAAACCTGCATAGTATTTTGGCAAACAGTCAACATGAGTAGTACTACTATTTGTTGATTGTCGCTCGGTGTAGGCGTACAAGCAGATAGCCTTGTAGTGTGACGCTACCAAACGCAAAAATCTCGCCTTTTCCATAGCCTGAGGAGTTGACATTGCCATCGGTCACATAGGCAATTTGGAGAGGCAACATGACCCATGGGATCAGCTCCTTGTAACAAATGCAGAACCTTGTTCCAGCTTTCACCAGCATGTCCGGTTCCATATTTGCCCATCCTAGTGCCAGGTGTCTATATATGCACATGGTTGCTTATGTGGAGACCAGATGAACGATAGAATAATTTGTAGTAGGTATTCAAGAGCTTCTACTTACTTCCAGGAAAGAAGCACAGATTTGGCAAGGTCGAATGTGGCAGCTCTTGAGCCAACCAGAACATGTGAGCGGTTCACGAAGAAGCCATGCTTGACAAGCGCTTTGTCACTTGCTTCAGCAGCTTTAGGTGTCAAGTTAGTTGTTGAATTTGGTTTTGAGGCACCATGGAAAGGTGCATCATAGTTGAAGCCACCAGCAGCTACAAGGCATGACTTCTGCTGCTCCTATGAGGGACGGCCGCAGCTCAAGAAGAGACCTCCCCAAGGCATGGACACCCTGTTTACAAACTAAAGATCATTATGTGGGCAATGAAACGGTAAGACGGATTTTATTTAGCATAACATAGGAAGTAGTGATGACATCTCCATTGCATGCACAAGACAAAATATGTGAGAATGGTGCATTCTCCTCTAGTTAAATAAACCTACTACACTTTATGCATGTATCGAAATGCGGTTTGATTCTGAAATGGCATGCCATGACCCAGCCAGACCAGGACAGATTATGAGGCATTAGAATATCAAGCAACATTATGTGTTTACACAGAAGCAGCAATAGAAGAATACGAAGCAACATTTGGGCATGATTTTGCCCACAATCAGAGACAATAGGAGTAAGTATGACTTGATATCAAACGGTGGTGCTAATTTGCGTAAAATGTAAATTGGCGTACACACATACAACAAATGACAATTTGGAGATTATGGGATCGATAAGATATGTGTGATGGACATGGCGCCTACAAGAGAAACAGGAAAAGATGCATCGAGTGGGTGGCATGGGCGGATCTAATGTGGGACATGGGGTTGAATTGAACCCCGCCCAAAGTTTTTGGGAATAAAAAAAACTGTTATTAGTATTAAGGTTAACACGAATTAATAGAAAAAACATCCAGATCTAGAAGAGAACCTAGGGTTAATGCAAATTCCCGAAAAGTAAAGCGCGTGGATAGGGAGAGATGAGAAAAGACGATACGGCTGCGTAACTGGATGAATGGATGCTCATCGGTGAGGATGCAGCGGAAACAACAGGACGACGACGCCCTTGCTTACGGGAAATTATCGGCGCAGGCGACGGGCGGGTGAACTCGGGAGGGGCAGAGCGTGCAGCTCCTTCGCGTTATATCAGCCGACGGCTCTTTTTTGCTCATGTCGTCTTTGTTGATCGCTGAACCAATCCAACTGGTGATGTAAACGAATACAATAAGGACGAAAACTTTCTATATCATATTTGTTTTTATATTTTTTTAGGAACTGAAGATAATACAGATATTAACAAAAACGGAAACAAATATTATCAAATTTAGATAGTACAGATACACGAGCGTTGAAAAGAATACGCTCACGGATATTTATGGGAACAAGAAAACCTGCATAGTATATAGGCAAACAGTCAAAATGAGTAGAACTACTATGTGTTGATTGTCGCTCCGGTGTAGGCGTACGAGCAGATGGCCTTGTAGTGTGCCACTACCAAACGCAAAAATCTCGCCTTTTGCATAACCTGAGGAGTTGACATTGCCATCGGTCACATAGGTAATTTGGAGAGGCAACATGACCCATGGGATCAGCTCCTTGTAACAAATGCAGAACCTTGTTCCAGCTTTCACCGGCGTGTCCGGTTCCACATTTGCCCATACTAGTGCCACGTGCCTATATATGCACATGTTTGCTTATGTGGAGACCAGATGAACGGCATAATAATTTGTAGTAGGTATTCAAGAGCTTCTACTTACTTCTAGGAAAGAAGCGCAGATTTG
>RYFJ01003370.1:0-30016 GCA_003991445.1 Oryza meyeriana var. granulata
TGCTTCCGGTGTCTAACCGTTGCGCCCTCTCTTTTGATTCTTCAAATATGCGCTGACACCACTGAGGATTCTGGATCTTTTTTCAATGCGCCTCCTCTTCATCCTCTTCAAAAGAACTCCTGCGTGACGCCCTAATCGCTATGAACCGAATTCCTCTTTTCCAAAACGACTGATCCTGGTGAAAACCTCTGCTAGCTATCATGTTGATTCCCTCATACCGCTGCACTCAGGACAACTTTCTACTGAGCAATCTCATCCCCTGATTTCCCATCGGAATCGGTAAGAACGGGCAGTTCAATGCGATTGTATATCTCTAAGCTCATATCTCGTTCCTCAAAACTTTTGAATATTTTCTATATACCCGATGATAGTAATCCTTGATATGCCTTTGACGTCTTGCCTCCTCGGCCTATCCACTTGACGATATCCCGCATATACCATTTACGGAACGGGGCCCATCAATCTCATCGCTCTTGTCTTCCAAACTGATTCGTCTTGTTCGACTGCCGATGAATCGTTCCTGAAAACCTTACCTCGTGCGTTAGATGTGATATCGCATGTGCCACTTGCCAATATTCTTCTTTTTTAGTTCTTTGCTTGACGAGATCACTGGTTGGCGGAATTGTAATCTGCCTCTCTTAATAGCAAGTCAAATATTTATCGGCCTTATAATATCCAAAATCATACCACTCTTCCTTGCCGATATCCTTGACCCATGGGCCATGATACTGACTTCCTGTTCCTGGCCCCACTCCGCCAATCCAACCTCAGATCGGATCCCTCACACGTCTGAGTCCAGATGAATAACCTTACCTTGGAGCAACTCTTCTCTGTCTATCCCTTTTGCCTCTGAAATCGCCCGCATGAGCCGATACCTCTTGTACCAGGGCCCAGGTCAAACTCTGCGAAGAAAATCGCTCCTTGAACCGCCAAAAGACCCATGGAAAAGCCAGATCAGCCAGCATGATCCCATCCTCGTTTAAAACTATAACATCGGTTTCTATATCCCGAAATCGACGAACGTATTCCGGTCTGTTCTCATCGGTCGTTCTACATGTAAGTTCGACAGCTATCTGTGGATTCCAGCAAGAAGTATTTATGAACACTGTTTCTCCAGACTCGCCCACCCCCGAACAGAATTTGGCGTAATGAAGAAACCATGAAAAAGCCGATCCAGATATGAATAGGGAAGAACCTAACTCTAAGGGCGCTGCGTTCAAGCCGATGCCTCCCCGCACTGTGCCAGAAATCGCTGACATTTCCACTGGTTAGACGTTTGTCCTGCCCTGCAGGAACTTAGAAGAAATTCGGGACCTGTACGACGTGTGGTAACGGAACCCTATCAAACCACTCGTAGGGTATGGATGCCGATACAATGAACCTTGTTCTTGAGGCTTATCCCCAAACGCTCCCTTACTATCTCTTTCAACTGCGCCACCAAAGTCTTCTTCCTTGGATTTCCTGTTGATACTGTTAATACTGTACCGGTGGAGTTGGTTGCCGATTTTCATGATACTCCCTCTGATAAGTACCTGGATCGGCTCCTCTCCTGGTAATTCTGCTGAATATCCCCCAATAAATAGACGGTGGATATCCAGAAGAATATCTGTTGCCCCCCAGCCGGTTCTTACGAACAAGGGTTCTGACATCCCCTACTGTTGTTGTAATTAACTTGATTTGCTCTATCTGCGGCGGGAGAAAAACAGGACCCCAGTGGTTCTTGGGCAATTGATACGGTGGGTGAACAGCCTCGTTGACCATCTCCTGCAAAAGAGTTAATCAGTGGCTCTCGGTTGTGTACTGCGCTATCTCCAACCGAATACTGGCTTCGAACAACTAGAGAATTTTTTGAACGGCCCTGCCTTGTCAATTGCGAAGACTCTAAGCACAGTTGCTGGAAATTGCCAATGAGCGCTCAACTTGCGTTTTTGCCTTCAGTTAAATCTTCCATATTACCGAAATTACGTTGTCTGTCTATGATCTCTTCCAGCCATGTTGCAGCCTGATTGTCAAAAACCTTATGCGTCTGAATTTGGGTTAAACTTCGAATGTCCCAACCGGGCGTCCAAAAGCTGTTGACGCCGAAATCGCCGCGGATCAGTACCAGGCGTCATGCGAGCCACAGTGAAGCCTGGGATTTGCTTTACCCAGTGCACGTCCTAAGATTTGCAGGTCTAAGCTGACCATCCAATTGACTTGCTATGACAAGAAAGAAATTGAGATTCGTGAGCCTATCGCTGGAAGCATATTGACTCATCTCATCGCTTATGCCATGGCACTGTAGCACTTAACACCGACTAGAAGCCGTGATGGCTATGGGCAGTAATAAGATATAAGTATTTAACCAACGATCATCATAGGTTTTCGGAACCACTATGAATTGATGAATAAGAAATAAAATGCGCAAAAATAAATTGAAAGAAAACACCAGCCGATCTTAGCGAGTAATACAATCTACCTCCACGAATACCCGCCGTGCCCTGTGCCGGGACTCAGTGCATCGCATCGGTGATGTAAACTAGTCGCAACCCTCAGCCGATCACGATAGTGATGCAGACAAGAATAGATGACGAAGCAGTGCAATCAGCGGGTAAGAATACTATCCGGCAACACTCCATAAAACACCGGATATAAAAACCCATTGGCTTATTAAGAGTACAGTTATTATCATCAGTCGATAATCGACCCAACCGTTGCACACAGACTGGTGATTATAGCAGGACCTAGTAAAAACCATAAGATCTAATGCGCTGTGATGTAGACCCAGATAATCTATCGCTATACATTCCATAAGACGCATTGCCACAGAAAAACTTCAACATATCAGGATAACTTATCGGGGCAGTTTAGTACGGTCGACCTAATCGATGCAGCACAAACTGCGACCAAATTTATACCAATGGGCGATATACTTGCATGGTTGATTGTAACGCCATATCAGTTTACGACGTCAAATGAACGATGCAGCCTAGACAGAGTAAACATACCGTGTAAGGGTGACGAGACTTACCCTCTCGCTGGAGTTCGACCAACCGATGCAGCCGGCTCGAAGGCAATCCGTCGAAAGTGTCGAATGCCGATTGATTGATCTGTCAAGATCTTTACAAGGCCCGGGTTACGATAATATACCCCGATACATGAGTCCGTATAGGACAGACTACGACTTCCTAATTATAGTAGAAAACGCTAACAAGACCTACCGATATGAGTCAGTTTCCTAAGATAAACACTGCCTATTTAACGACTATTAAAACTGCAAACATGGTCTTTACGGCCTCTTTCCGGAATGTTTTCTTCTCATTGATCCATTCATGACTGTAGTTTTCCCCCTTTGACCAGAATCTGACATAGGCCTTACCAATTTTGGCGTAACACAGGCAATCCCCTTTCTTTTTGTCTACGGTGCGCCTTTGCTACCTATAGAGTTACAATTCGGCTTCCGCGATCCGGGCTTACTCAAAAAGATCCAAATAATACCGACTGCGAGCCAGACAGTTGAAGACAAGGGACACCCAACAATCCAGTCAGCAAGTATCTTCCAAGGCCTAGCCTCACCTACCACCAACTGTGAATGTCCTGCCCGCCTGTTTGTCAGGGATCTCTGGCCTGAGAAATACAAACCACCAAAGACAGCACAATTATCCCCAATTAGAAAGGCCAGTTCATATAGCCGAGTCACGCGCCAGGCGCCCTACCGACTAAAGACCGAAGACGGGGTCGTCATCAACAACTCATGGACAATTTAACACCTACTCCTTTCTATTCCTGGTTTAACTTTTTCATGTGTACAGTTTCTCTAAATCACACACGTTGCATCAACGAAAGTGAGTCGGGCTGCATGTATATACGTTTCTGTCAATAACATAATGAGCTTGTCCTACTCAGTCACGAAGCCTTACTAAACTGTCACGTTTGCCTAAGTCCAGCTTCCTACTCTGAACAATTTTTAAGATTTCTAACAGAAAAACTCGGCACAGACCGCACGGTCAAGTAAGCAATAATGAGAACTGAGTACATAAGCTTGGTGGCACGCACATATATTATACACATTTTCCACAAAAGTTATACCATACCGACTACATAATATGTTGCCCTTACAACCCAAGTCTCGGAAACTTATCTCAGCAGTTCGGCTTCGCCCCGGCAATCAGCTCCAAGCGCCTCCTCAGCATCGTCTCCTCGGCAAACCCCTTCCCGATGGCTTCAACTATCTGCCCTCGGTAGATGGACTTCATCATCGCCAAGTCTGGCCATGCCCACGGCGGCAACGATGACGACAATGACCACGACGGCGACGGGGTCCTAGCCTCCACGCAGTTGTCCCTTGTGCCTCGGGGATGGACTCAGGGCTCTGACAGCGGCCTTGTAGCGGTGACACTTCAGGGGCCGGCCACAACCTCAGTAAACTTACCTCTTGGTTGGCTGGCGCGACGGCGACCTGCAGTCCGGACCACCTCAGTCTCCGCAACTGGGCTGCCACAGGTGGCTTTAGCGGGTATGTTCGCGGCGCCGGCTCGCTGGTAGGCTCTCAAGGGAGCAGATCGGATCGTCTCCTTGAAGATCGAGATATCGGCCCACTTCCTGCATGACGAAACAAGACAATCAAAACACTACTTCAAAAGGCAAGAACCTAGAAGACCTAATACGCAGCTTACCTCTTGGAGAACTTGAGTCTCCACACCGGGTGATTCAGGTTCCGGTGCAATGCACTCGGCAGTCGGGGCTAGTCGCATCACAATTTGGCGGCACATCAGCTTGAGTCCAGCCCCAGTCTCTAGTGTGCTGGCTTGGCACCCCGTGCTGGCGATACCCGCTTGGCCACCACTCGGCCGGTGCTATCGGACTCGCAATGTTGGGCTTGCGCCCCGTAGTTTCAACCTAGGGCTTGATCGCCCGGCGTCGCGCGAGCGGCGGTGTCTTTATCTTCAGCCCTCTACCGCGACACGCGGATCATCATGGCCCCTCGCCCTCAATAAAACAGGTTTCTTCCAGCTCTCTTGGAGTCGTTGGCGGCAGCGGGCTCCTTGGCCTTTTCTTCGATGCAACGCCAACAACAGGCGGAGTCCTCATCAAACTCCACGCACCACTACAGAAATTCAACAGAACATCATACAATGCCAGGCAAATCACACATACAAGTTCATAGGCATTCGCTACAAAGGAAAGACTTTGGAGTACTCTACGAGTAGGGCCAACTGCGTCTATAAGACACAATGCGTCTCTTCTTGTCTTTCGTCTCGATCACCCCGCTGGAGAAGTACTCGAACAGGTTTCCGTCATCATCTTACTCAGTGGCCGACTCATGGCTGACCCGGTCAGAATCAGTTTTCCCTGCTAATCCCAGCCAAACGCACTCCCCAGCTTCAGGGGCTGGAAGCGCCGATCTAGGAACCTCCTGCCACCTAGGTCCAGTCAGGCCAGCCTTCTTGAAGTATCTAACTTTGTCAATAGGTTGAATGCACCTGGCCCATCTCCTCAAGCGGGTTGGATCTGCTGAACCAAATTTGTAAAACACAGTGGCAAAGCCGCATGTGAATGGCCGCAAGGAGGAGCCAGATCTACGCAATAGACCCATCCTTGTGCCAGCCTTTTTTCAGGGGAAGATCAAGATATATGACTTTTTCCTATCGCTCCTTAGCTGAAGACCAGCCCCCCAATTACACTGATGTTATTTTGGAGGGCTGGGGTTTAATGTGAACAAATGCCCCTAAAGAAGTTTGAAATGGGATTCCACGCCCCAAATAACCACTCACACAGAGTAAAACAAATATGGAGATCTGAAGGATTGAGTTGGAATTCAAATGCACAACTCTAAACTTATAGAATCAAGGATTCGCGGAAGATGCTGAAAAGGAAGGCACAAAACCCCGGTCGACAAAAAGATGCAAACTACCGTTTCGCCAGAATTGGAGCCGACTCACCCTTAGCCGGCCCCGCCAGTGGATCACTTCTTGGCTCGTAACTATCATTGATTCTCCATCAGTGTCAGTTTCACCGAACTACAATCCGACATCCCAAGTATCTCCAGCGAACCCGCAAATCAAAGCTTTCGGCATGTTGGAGGCGAAGAATTGGAAAAGCGATTGAGGCTTGGAAACAAGGGTATTGAGGGGGGGGAAAAAACCAGAGTCAAGGTTCCGGGGGCGAGTTCGCGCGGGAAGCATGAGTAACAGCTAACCCTAGCCACGAGAGGCGAGGCAAAGTTGGGTGCGGAAGTGAGATGAAACAATTGGCTAAATTGGGGAAGATGAAGGAATTTTTTTCTCTCTCCCGCTTTTTTATTAACAGCCGATGCTGACTAAGTGGGCTTGGCCTACACATTAGCACTGGCCATCAAATATGAGTTCCTAAGTAGCTATTGCTCATGTGGGCTGCCCTGCAGGCTGAGTTGAAATTATAATGCTGGTGCCACTAATAGCAATCGAATGAGTAAGCAGATATGCTTCATGGAGCCTTACTGCTATACATAATGTTGGGTATCTGTTTATCCACCAGGTCTGCGAGATATACTTATCGTAGGATCACAACTAGTCTTCATTAAAATTGGAGAGGCAGGTTCTTTCTCGGCACACCTGACCACGCTTACTGATTTATCCTTCATAAAGGGCACCGCCTAAGCATGCTGCCCACCAGTTGCCATGAGCAACGTCATTCCAGCCAACATGACGTTGAAGAGTCTAACTTTGGTATAGTGCACTACTCGGGAGAGACTATAAATATCTTTCTAGAGACATGATGCAGAGGAGTCTATTCTGTGTGGACGCCACTCAGAAAATACTATAAACCCTTTTTCCAGCTGACATGATGTTGAAGAGTCCCATATATATGAGTATCATCCTACTCGGCAAGCTATAAACATACATTCGACTGACATGAAGTCGAGAGTCCCTATATACGAGTGCATGCTACTCGGCAAGATGTATTAAATTCGACGTTGACATGATACTGAAAGAATCTCATATACTGGTAGTAATCTACTCGGAAAAGATTATCAGGGTAAAGATCTTTGACTTTATGTTTAATGTCTTCACATTAGCACAAAGTCGGGGGCTACCCTAATAGGTGCGTCTATTCGGCGCACACTATTCATATCTTACATGAGCCCTCATAGCCTCGCTGCCAGCTGACATGAAGCAGGACTTGGGAAGAACTACTCGGACAAAGAGTACTCCGGGAGCATCGCACTCGAGCAATCTTCACCATGGAGGACGAGCACTCGCATCAGCTGTGACTCAACTATGAAGTCTCAGGCTACTGTGGAGGCCATGGCCTGGGTACCTCACCACCGGCATATGGGCCACTCGGATAGAGGATGGCTCGAACCATGTAATTAGAGCTAAGATAACACCTGGCAGGCTTTACCTGTGTACAATGAGGAAATAAACAGTCTTAGTCGGATAGGTTTCTATCTCTAAAAAAGAAAGAAATCCTTGGCCGTATCCGGCCTAGGATCCTTATCATGTACCCCAGTCCCCCAGTATATAAGGGGAGGCAGGGCGGCCCTCAGGGCACGGAAGATCATTGATCACAAACCACCTGAGAGGAATAACACCTCAATTGGACGTAGGGTATTACCTCACATCGAGGGCCTGAACTAGTATAAATCTTCTCTGTGTTCCTCCGCAATCCACCGAATTTACCTTCGCCGAGTAGCCCTATAGTTTTATTGCCGGTGCAGAGCATCAACACTTATCACAAGCATATGGGCCACTCGGATAGAGGATGGGCTGAGTCTTGTAGTTAGAGATATAGTAGCACCCGGTAGATTTTGCCTTGTACAAAAAGGAATATATAATCTTAGCCGGGTAAGATGTATCTCTAAGAAAGAAATCCCTTGGCCGTATCCGGCTAGGATTCCAACCTTGTACCCCTGTCCCCCAGTATATAAGGGGAGGCAGGGCACCCCCCGAGGGCACGAGATCATTGATCGACACAAACCCTCAAAGGAATACAACCACAACTGGTCGTAGGGTATTACCTCACATCGAGGCCCTGAACCAGTATAAAATCTCCTTGTGTTCCTTTGCAATCCACCAAGTTTCCCCTTTCCGAGTAGCCCTATAATCATATTGCTGGTGTATAACATCGACAGATATCGCCGAAGCAGATTGTTGAATATTGTTGCGGTGTTAAGTAAGCCAACTGGCACTAGGTCAGCCTGTTTCTTGGCCGATCAGGTCGAAACCGAGTCGGACAAGGTGAGATTGCCGAGATTGTCAGCAGTGAAGTCGAGGTTCCTGAGGTTGATGGCTTGTCCGGGGGTGAAGTTTACGCCATCAACTCCGAAGATTGGATCCATCAGTTTTGTTGATGATGATCTTGACGATACCCCTACCTGGCACGCCAACTGTCGATGTTTTGTATGAGCAATAATTAGATGGGGCTATTCGCAAGACCTAAACTTGATGGATGCAAAGTAACACAAAACGAGTTTATCCTAGTTTAGGCCCTCAAGACCAGGTAATACCCTACTTCCAGTTGTTGTGTATTGCCTTTGAGGTTTTTCTGGTGTGTCTCTTGATCTGTATGTCAATGTTTTTTAGCCCTAGGGGGCTCCTTGGCTCGCCTTATATACTGAGGAGGCAAGGTTACAAGATAGGAATCCCAATCGGACTCAACCAAGGGATTTCCTTCTAGGAACATATCGTAACCGGCTAGGACTATATCCCTTTCCTTGTCATGCAATGTAACAAAAGCCGAGTTCTATTGTATCCCTAATTACATGATCAGGCCCACCCTCTATCTGAGTTGCCATATTGCTTTCCAGGAGGTACACGGGCCTATCGGTGTTAGTCGGTGCTGGGCCTGTCGGCGTAGCGTCGGGTGGCGGGCAGCTGGTCAGTGTTGCACTCGGCGCGGCGGTCGGTATGGCAGTCGGCGTGGCGGTCATTGTGGCAGTTGGCTCGATGATGGTGCAGCAGTCGGCACTACAGCTGGGGAAGCCGGCGGTGTCAGGTTTTTGGCGCTAGTGTCCTTATCTTCGGACCGTCAGATGGCCTAGTTGCCGTCCGTTTCTTTTTAGCCGGTTCCTTTACCAGTTGTTTCCTAGCCCTCTTAGAGCAAGGTGGTCCGTTGAGGGGCTTGCTGGGTATTTCTTCGACGCCCCAGTCGGCTAGCTGGGGGGTGGGCGACGAAGTCGCATTTTCCTGCAAACAAGACATATGACATCGTTTCATACGTCACAGTCATATCAATCATCACGTGCATTTCATCAACAGTCATGTGAAGATATCTATGGTCAAGCAACTTACCACTGGCTGAGGCCTTTTTAGGCTGAACGGCTTTGGAAATTTCTCCAGATCGATGGTGTCTGGGACACTGCTGCTGAAGTGCCCACACAAGTTGTCGGTGACCACATCCTTGTTTACCCACTCAGAGCTCTCCCGAATGGGGTCGTTCTTACCCTGGTACTTGTAGACAGGATGCACTCGGGCCTTTAGGGGCTAGATTCTTCGAGCAAGGAATGCTCACGCCACCAAGAATCCTGTCAATCCCTTTTGCTTCAGGGCAGCCAGCTTCTCGAGCAAGACGTGCACCTAGACCATCTCGGCTTCAGTCGGGAGTGCAGACCAGCTGTCGAGCACCTTAGCGGCATTCCCAACATACAGAGGCAAGGAGGGCTCTAGATTCGAGCAGTAGAACCACTCTTGATGCTAGCTCTTCAAGGAGGTTTTGAGGGGGAGATGGATATAGATCTTTTTCAATTCATTCCAGAGCTGGAGGCCAGCTCCCCCAACCACCAATGGCTATGATTTGGATGGCTAGGGCTTAAGATGGTAAAAATAACAAAATAGATTGAAATGGGGAAGAATGCCAAGGAAAGCTTCATAGAGGGTTATGAAGATGGAGATCTAGAAGACTTTGTTGGGGTTAAGATGAACCAGCTTGATCTGGTAATAATCAACTAGCCCCGAGAGAAAATCGCAGGAGGGGAGAGCCAAACCTCGATCAAAAACTACAATCTCATGGGTCTCTGGGGTGGGGATGGTCTCACCTATGGCGGGGCACCAGTTGATTAGTTCTTTAGCCTGGAGCATCTTTTACCACTTCAGGTGCGCAACTGCAATGAGCAAGTGGCCAAGGTCAGCCAGACTCCCACCGGCAACGAAGAGGCGTCTTCCGGGTTTCGGCATGATGATGGATTTGGTTGTTGGAAGCGGACAAAGTGGTTCTAGTGTGGGGAAATGGAGGTGAATGCGAGAGACCTTGTGGATCTAGGGTGGTTTGCTTGGAGGTGAGGAAACCCTAGGTTTTGGCTTGGGAGCAGAGCGCGCGATGTTTAGGCATGATTGGTGGAAGCCATAGTGTTTTGGCGATTTGGGGAAGAAAGGGGAATTTTTTCACTCTCCCCGATACTTAAAGGGCTGCGCTGGGTGGTTGGCTTGGGCCAGCCTGCTTAGTAGTGGGCCATAAGAAATGAGTTCATGAATAGTATATCCTATTGGGCATTAGTCGGTTCTTTTAAAATCACTTCTTGGGTGTTATTTTACATGAACCAATTAAAATAATCAGATATGCTTCATGCTAAGCCTATAGCTAGACAGATATGTTCAGATATCTGAATTATTTACAAGTATTCAGGATATATCCTTAGAAGGATTGATGGTTGGTCTCCATTAAAATTGGGTATACAGGTATCTCTCAAGAACACCTTGTGACACATTGGACTTACTCCATAGTGATACTTGGCTTACATGCTTAACTAAATTGCCATGAGCAAAATTCTAGTCAATATTTGGCTGAAGAGTCTAATTTGTGAGAAATATAGAACGCGGGAAAGATTTAAAGGTTAAAGATCATTGACTTTATGTTTAATTGTTTCTTAATTAATCACAAAGTCAGGGGGTACACCTAATAGGTGTGCCTATTCGGTGCACACTATTCAATTATTTCCATGAAGCTCTTCATGGCCTCATTGGCAGTTGATATGAAGCAGGATTCGGAAGAAGAGGTCCTCGGACAAAGAGTACTCGGTAGCAATGCATTCGAGATTTCTTCACCATGGAGGATGAGCACTCGACCTAAGCTATGACTCAACTAAGGTCTTAGGGGCTACTGTTGAGGCCATGGGCCCTAGGTACCTCAAAGAAGGTGAATACAGCCACTCGGATAGAGGGTGGGCCGGCCAATACAATTAGGGATATAGTTGAACTCGGCTTTCATGTAACCTTGCATGACAAGGAAAGGGATATAGTCCTAGCCGGTTACTCTATGTTCTGATGAGGAAATCCGTTCGTCAAGTCCGACTGGAATTCCTACCCTGTAAACATGCCTCCTTGGTATATAAGGAGAGGCTGGGAGCCCCCTAGGGCATAACCAATTTCACTAGAGAATATAGTGAAAGCAATACACAAACAGCTAGAAGTAGGGTATTACCTCTCCTTGAGGGCCTGAACCAGGATAAACTTTCTATGTCCTTTTGAGTCCATCGAGTTTAGATCTGACGAGTAGCACCATATTGAATATTGCCGATACAAAACATCAACAGGGGCCTTCCCATATGGGGGACAGTTTATTCTTTTCGGCACGTGAAAGGGCAAGGCGGAGAACCAAGTCCCAGACCTCGAGTGACCAAGCCTGGACGTTACGTTGATGATAGCGCCTCAGGCTTTGCTGGTATCTAGTAGCACACAGTGTAGCTCGTCATCGATGCTCCTCGAGATAGTCAACGTTGTCGTGCCTCATATCCTCCTAGCCATCTTTTGAGTACAAGTTCACCCGAGGTGACCCCAGAGTGAGCTCAGAGGGGAGGACAACCTCGGTGCCATACACAACGAAGAACGGGGTCTCCCCAGTGGTGTGGCTAGGCATGGTCCTATTAGCCCACAGCACAGCCAGCAGCTCGTCAATCTGTACAGTTCCATGTTTTTTGAGATCATTGTATGTTCTTGTCTTGAGCCCCTTCAAGATTTTTTCATTGGCACACTTTGCCTATCCCTTGATCTTCTGGTGAGTGGGGGATGCGAAGCAAAGTTTGATCCCGATGTCGTCGCAGTAATCACCAAAGAAGTCACTGGTGACCTGCGAGCCATTGCCAGTGATGATCCTATTGGGGATGAAACCTATGGAGGCCATGGGCCCCGGGTACCTCATGAGGAGCTTTCTGGCCATTCAGACAGAGGATAGGCCCAATCCTGTAATTAGGGATGCAATAGGACTCGGTGAATATTACCTTGTACGACAAGGAAAGGATAAGTCCTAGTCGGGTACGTTGTATCTCTAGAAGGAAATCCCTTCGTCAGAGTCCGACTGGGATTCCTACCCTGTAGCCTAGCCTCCTCGGTATATAAGGGGAGGCAGGGAGCCCCCTGAGGGCAGAGAACAAAATCTCACCAGAGAAACCTCAAAGGCAATACACCACAGCTGGAATTAGGGTATTACCTCACCTCAAGGGCCTGAACCAGGATAAATTGTTTCGTGTTCATTTGCAGTCCATCAAGTTTAGGTCTCACGAGTAGCCCTATATTATTATTGCCAATATAGAACATCGACAGTTGGCGCGCCAGGTAGGGGTATCGGCGAGATCATCTTCGACAAGCCTGATGGATTCAACCACCGGAGTCGATGGCATCAGGTTCTTCCCCGGGCAAATGATTAGCTTCGGGAGCCTCGACTTCATCATTGAGAAGTTCGGCGACCTCACCCTGTCTAACTCGAACTCGATCCAATCGGCCAGAAATCAAGTTGACTCCACACCGGTCGGCCTACTCAACGTTGCAGCGATCTTCGGCAACATGCTACGGTGATCCCCAAGATGCCCGAGTCTCGGGACAACTCTTTTTTTTCGGTATTCGACTCAAACTCGGCCTCAAGCCAGCCGAGATCGGGCTAAGAGAGGAGGAGATAGTCAATCTCCTGTTTGGACTTGGCAATGCCGCAGATAACTTCAATCAACATCTAATGCGACAGACCCGATCCCTTGAAGTTCAACCCGGATACGGCCCAAAGCTGCTCAAGGTTGGATCTAGGGAGGTTGGAGTCGTAATTACCCCCCTTAACTACTCTGATTTCGACTCTCAGTCGGACAGTAGTTCGGCAAGCTTTTCTCCACCGCGTGAAATCTTCATGGCGTCCAAGGGCTCATCTCCCACTCAAGATGCACGTTGACTACACGATCAGCAACAGGAGGCTCGCCGACTGTGTGAACAACAGGAGGAAGAAGCACGACATTTACAATGAGAATCTACGCAAGGTTGGGCGCACTGTTCAACAGGAGATCCTCCAAACCCGAGTCGGCGACCGAGACGTCTTCGTGACCCCACAACAGAACGTCATGGCCGCTGCCACCTTATTGGACACTTTGCAGTTTTGACCTGATCACCAAACCACCCGGATGATTGCAAGGATAAAAGCCATGATTACCACTGTAGCATGCCAGCAGCGGCAACCATTGAGAGACTGTTGACGCCGAAAACCGCCGGGGGCCGACGATCTGGTTCGGCGTCTATAGACACGTGAAAGCCTAGGAGATTTGCTTAGCTCCAGTGCAGGTCCTAAGATGTTGAGGTTCGTAGGCGTGCCAGTCAATTTGACCCCGCAATTGACAAGGAGATAGAAAATATTAGCTCAGTGATCCAATCGGCCGATAAGAATCCTACCAGCCGATTGCCGAAGGAATGCTTGAGCATCGGCCGTAAACCTAAGGTACTGCCCGTGCCCGTGCCTGGGCCCTCGCCTGTGACAGCGCCCGGGTCCTTGTCCATGCTCGCGCCCGGGTCCTCGCTCGTGCCCGCGCCCGGGTCCTTGCGTGCTACCCGCGCCTGAGTCCTTCCTCATGTCTGACTACCAACAGCACTTGCGCATCGACTAAGAAGCCGATGATAGAATCGATGATAATATAAGCAAATAATAAGCCAGCCGACTGCCGAGAAAACACTTGGACATCGGCTAGAAGCCGATGAAAGAGTAGATATGTAGAATAGTAATCAATAGACAATGCAGTTGGCTTTATCTAGTAGAAAGATAACTTATCAGCTAAGCACTCCGATAAAACATCGCATAAAACCCATCGGCTTAACAAGGATAAATCTATTATTATCAATCTAGTAGGTCAAACTCAACTGATGCAGCACAGATTAATAATAATAAAAGAACCTCGATGAGCCGATAGATCTAATGCAATTGTGATGTATGATAACTTATCGGCTATACATCTCGATAAGATGCTTGCACAAAATCTATCAACCTAACAGGAACAATTTATCGCTAGCAGTTTAGTAGGTCGGACCCAACCGATGCAGCACAAACTGATGATAAACTACCCCCAGTAAGCCGATAAAAACTATGCACGCGTGATGTGGTATATCTACTCGAACTAAGAGATTAAACTTAACTGATGCAGCCGTAGATAGAATAGGTACACCATGGTAAGGGGTGACGAGTCTTACCCTCTCGCAGGAGTTCGGACCTAACCGATGCAGCCCGGCTCGAGAAGCAAGAACCCGTCGGAAAGGGTGGCGATGCGCCGAAGTTGTATTGATCGATTAGATGATTTACAAGGTCACCGGGCGTACGTATTTATACCCCGAGTTGATACAGTCCTGATTGGATACGAAACAGGAGTTTCCTAACTATAAAAGGAAAATTAACAAGTCCTAACCGGACACGAGATCAGTTTTTTCCTAAAAATTATTAAAGCTACCTAATTAACAGATAAGGTAATTAACTACCATGCCGTGGTCTTCACGATTCCTTCCTGTACTCGGCTTCTTCTGGATTAGCTTCCACCGGCTGACACAATCTCTTTCCTTAACCGAGTCCGATACGAATCGTACCAAATTTTGGCGTCAACACATGCCCCCCAATTTCGGAGTTTGTTATCAAACTTCGAAATTCTTCTGTTTGGGCCTCAACATTTCCTCCATGGCCTCTTGAAATCGGCTTTCATGAGCCGATACCTTCTGTACTAGGTGTCCTAAGCTCTCAAAGTCTTCTGATGAAAATCTTTCCTTGATTGGAGCCAACAGACCTTGGAATGCTAACTCAGCCAGCTGTGCATCATCCAGACTTAACCTATAACATCAGCTTCTAACACCACAAAATCGCTGGATATATTCTGCGACTGATTCATCCGGCTTCTGTATTACCGATGTTGAATCTATTAAACTCAACTCCTGAATCCCAGTAAAGAAATATTTGTGGAATTGCTTTTCCAAATCGGCCCAACCCCAAACTGAGTTCGGTGGCAGCGAAGAAAACCATGTGAAGGCCTATCCGAACAATGATAACGGGAAAAATCTAACTCTCAAAGTTTCCTCAGCCGATGCCTCTCCACACTATGCCAAGAATCGGCTGATATGCTCAACTGTAGATACATCATCTTGCCCTGAGAATTTGTAGAAGTCTAGTACTCTGTATCGGCGCGGCAATGGAACTGTATCAAACCAATCTGGATATGGGTGCCGATACATAAATGTTTCCTTCTTCGGTTTTAGACCGAATTTTCTCTTACCACCTCGGTGATTCTTGCTGTCAAATCTTCTTCCCTTGGATCTTCGATGTGATAATGCAGAGGTGGAATTGGTAGCTGATTCTGCTTCTGATATTCTCTCTGATAGTTGTACTCAGGGACAGCTCCTGGATAACTCTGTTGATGCCCCCCATAGTACGCAGTTTGACGGTATCCTCGAGGAATTCCATCTTGTTGCCCCCCAGCTAGTTGAATCGGCTCCACCGCCTTCATGATCAAGCTCTGTAATGTGTTCACTAATATCCCAGATTGATTGATCAATGCATGACGAACTGCTTCATTAATCATTTCTTGAAGTGGCTTCTGTGAGCTTGCAGGCGATGTATGGCTCGATTCATCAATCAGAACAGGCTTTGGAAATTGGGACTTTTGAATTGGCCCTTGATCTGTCATACCGAAGGATTCTAGACAAAGCTTCTGAAATTCAGCAATGTTCTGCTCCACTTGTTGTCTTTGTTCTTCGGTCAAGTCTTCCATTGTGACTGGAATCACGTTGTTTGTGCTGACCTCCTTTCCAGCCATGTCAAAGTTCTATGTCCCACAGGGCGTGCCAAAAACGTGTTGACGCCGAAAACCGCCGGGGGCCGACGATCTGGTTCGGTGTCTATAGACACGCGAAGGCCTGGGAGATTTGCTTAGCTCCAGTGCAGGTCCTAAGATGTTGAGGTTCGTAGGCGTGCCAGTCAATTTAATCTCGCAATTGACAAGGAGATAGAAAATATTAGCTCAGTGATCCAATCGGCCGATAAGAATCCTACCAGCCGATTGCCGAAGGAATGCTTGAGCATCGGCCATAAACCTAAGGTACTGCCCACGCCCGTGCCCGAGCCCTCGCCTGTGCCCGCGCCCGGATCCTCGTCTGTGCTTGCGCCCGGGTCCTCGCTCGTGCCCGCGCCCGGGTCCTTGCGTGCTGCCCGCGCCGGAGTCCTTCCTCGTGTCCGACTACCAACAGCACTTGCGCATCGGCAAAGAAGCCGATGATAGAATCGATGATAATATAAGCAAATAATAAGCCAGCCGACTGCCGAGAAAACACTTGGACATCGGCTAGAAGCCGATGAAAGAGTAGATATGTAGAATAATAATCAATAGACAATGCAGTCGGCTTTATCTAGTAGAAAGATAACTTATCGGCTAAGCACTCCTATAAAACATCACATAAAACCCATCGGCTTAACAAGGATAAATCTATTATTATCAATCTATTAGGTCAAACTCAATTGATGCAGCACAGATAATAATAATAATAAAAGAACCTCGATGAGCCGATAGATCTAATGCAATTGTGATGTACGATAACTTATCGGCTATACATCTCGATAAGATGCTTGCACAAAATCTATCAACCTAACAGGAACAATTTATCGCTAGCAGTTTAGTAGGTCAGACCCAACCGATGCAGCACAAACTGATGATAAACTACCCCCGGTAAGCCGATAAAAACTATGCACGCGTGATGTGGTATATCTACTCGAACTAAGAGATCAAACTTAACTGATGCAGCCGTAGACAGAATAGGTACACCGTGGTAAGGGGTGACGAGTCTTACCCTCTCGCAGGAGTTCGGACCTAACCGATGCAGCCCGGCTCGAGAAGCAAGAACCCATCGGAAAGGGTGGCGATGCGCCGAAGTTGTATTGATCGATTAGATGATTTACAAGGTCCCCGGGCGTACGTATTTATACCCCGAGTTGATACAGTCCTGATCGGATACGAAACAGGAGTTTCCTAACTATAAAAGGAAAATTAACAAGTCTTGACCGGACACGAGATCAGGTTTTTCCTAAAAATTATTAAAGCTACCTAATTAACAGATAAGGTAATTAACTACCATGCCGTGGTCTTCACGATTCCTTCCTGTACTTGGCTTCTTCTAGATTAGCTTCCACCGGCTGACACAGTCTCTTTCCTTAACCGAGTCCTATACGAATCATACCAAATTTTGGCGTCAACAGAGACACACTCATACCGTCCAACAGGACGGCTTCTGATACTGCGATCTCATTTGCCTCAGCGCGACGCCGGGCGGCTAGCTCTAGGTAGCCACACACGGAGTCGCGCCACACATCACTCGGCAAGTAAAATGATGACTGATGGTGGTGACATCAGGATGACCGCTGTGACAACCAGGATGCTCGAGGCCAACTACGGAACGATCTCCAGCAAGATATCAACGCCCGACGATGAGAACACAAGGCAGACGAGCGCCGCCGACCGAAGGACAAAAATCAGCGCTTCAACCTTCACTATGAGAGGTTTCATTGCCGCAGTTGGAGTCGGAGTCCTCACCTAGATGACGGAGTACCAGCGTTCACCCATGAACTACAACAAGTCAACTGGCCATCTGGCTTCAAGCCGACTAGAATTGAAAAATACGATGGGAATACCATTCTCGAGTCCTGGCTCACGGTTTACACTTTGGTGATCCACGCAGCCGGAGGTGACCACAAAGCCATGCCTAACTACCTCCTGGTCACCCTAGCCAACTCAGCGAGGACATGGCTAGCAGTATTTCCCAGGCGGTCAATCGGCTCTTGGGGAGAACTCCGAGAACGCTTTATTGCAAATTTCCAAGGAACATATGAAAGGCCTTCTTCGAGTACGATTTGTATCAATGCCATCAAAGGAAGAACGAGTATCTACACGATTTGATCAACATGTTTTTTGAGAAGAGGATGTCGACTCGGCGGATGGAAACTCAGTGGATTGCAAAGGAACACAAGGAGATTTTATATTGGTTCAGGCCCTCGATGTGAGGTAATACCCTACGTCCAGTTGTGGTGGTATTCCTTTTAGGATTTGTGATGGTGATTCTAGTGAATCAACTCAACCGCCCTCATGGGGCGCCCTGCCTCCCCTTATATACTGGGGGACAGGGTTACAAGGTAGGAGTCCCAACCGGATTACGGCCAAGGGATCTCCTCTTAGAGATATAACGCACCCGACTAGGACTGTATATTCCTTTCTATACAAGGCAAAGTCTACCGAATCTAGCTATATCTCTAATTACAAGGCTAGGCCCATCCTCTATCCGAGTGGCCCATATGCTTGTCATGAGGTACCCGGGGCCCATGGCACCCATAGTAGCCCCTGAGACCTTCATAGTTGAGTCACAGCTGATGCCGAGTGCTCATCCTCCACGGTGAAGTCTTCCCGTGTGCATTGCTCCCCGTACTCTTTGTCTGAGTGCTGCTTCTCCCGAGTCCTGCTTCATGTCAGCTGGCAGCGAAGCTATGAAGGGCTCCATGTAGAAGTATGAATAGTGTGTGCCGAATAGGTGCACCTATTAGGTGTAGCCCCCAACTTTGTGCTTAATTGTGAAAACAATTAAACATAAAGTCAAAGATCTTTAACCTGATAATCTTTCCCAAGTAGATTACTACTGGTATATGAGATTCTTCGGTATCATGTCAACCGGAATAAACTTTATAGTCTTGCAGAGTAGGGAACTACTCGTATGTAGGACTCTTCGACTTCATGTCAGTCGGAATGCGTATTTATAGTCTTGTCGAGTAGGATGCTACTCGTATATAGGACTCTTTAGCTTCATGTCAGCTGGAAAGGGATTTATAGTCTTTCCCGAGTGGCATCCCACCCAGAAGTTAGACTCCTCCGCATCATGTCAGCAGGAATAAGAGATTTATAGTCTCTCTCGAGCAGTGCACTACTCGAAAGTTAGACTCTTCAGCGTCATATCGGCTGGAATAATGTTGCTCATGGCAACTGATGGCCACGCATGTAGGCCGAGTACCACTTTATGAAAGTAAATCCATGGCGTGGTTAGGTGTACTCGAGAAAGATACCTGCATCCCCAATTTTCATGAAGACCAGCTTGTGATCCATATAAGGATATATCCTCGAGACCTGGTGGATAAAACAGATACCCAAACATATATGTTTAGCAGTAAGGCTCTCAGGAAGCATATCTGTTTACCTCATTGGCTCCTGTTAGTAGCACCAGCGCTATAATTTCAACTCAGCCTGCGGGTGGCCCACATGGAGCATGCTACTGTAGGAACTCATGTCTTGATGGCTGCTACCAAATAAGCCGGCCTGAACCGACCTATCCAGCATAGCTCTATAGAAGTAGGATCCATCGCATGTTAGGATGAGTTTTTTGGTGTCGATAACCGCAATCAGCCAGAGAAATCCTTATTCACAAGCCTTTCTGACTTACATTCTGGATGCAACCTAGTTGCCACAGATGCTTGAGTAGGTATATTGTAGAATCTACTTGTTCTCCCCAGGTGTGACGCAGGGCATGAGAACTCCGAATGCGCTTTGACGACGTAGATCTTCTCTACTCGAGAAAGCCGAGCATGGTACCCAAACATTGCATTAGCATAGGATTCGGCTGGCGACCCTCATGGGGCATACCCTACCCAACAGAGTTATAGCCAAGCAAGGTACCCGAACCTTGCATTAGCATCGGATTCGGCTGGCAACCCTCATGGGGCGTACCTAACCTGACAGAGTTGTGACCAAATAATGTACCCGAACCTAGCATTAGCATAGGATTCGCTAGTGACCCTCATGGGCGTACCCTACTTAGCCGAGTTCGACCAAATAAGACCCGAACCTAGCGTTAGCGTAGGATTCAGCTGGCGACCCTTGTGGGCACCCCAGAAGTGCATTATGAAGAGTAACTATTACGGCAACGCGAACTATCTAGATAGATGGGGTCTTGAATAAAACCCGAATAAATGTGGTAACCATCCATCCTCATCGCAGACTTGCCATAATCTTTACCCACTCACAATAAAAATCCAAAAATGGCCGAGAAGTGTACAAAAAAGATAATCATACACTGTTAACGCCAAAATTTGGTAAGGACCTATATCAGATTCGGTCAAGAGGACGGTTGCAGTCGGATAATGGAAATTGATCCAAGAAGCAGACCGAGTCTGAGAAGGAGCCGTGAAGACCGCGTGTGGCAGTTAATTACTATAGTTATTAGGAAAAGGTTTATCTCTTTTAGGAAAACCTGACCTCGTGTCGTCAGCCTCGTTAGTGTTTCTGTTATAGATAGGAAATCATATATCTGTCCTATAAGGACTCATGTAACTCGGGTATATATACGTATGCCCGGGACCTTGTAATCATCACAACGATCAATACAAAACTCGGCGCATCGCCACCCCTTTGACGGATCCTGCTTCTCGAGCCGGGTGCATCGGTTAGGTCCGAACTCCTGCGAGAGGTAAGTCTCGTCACACCGACTACCAATCGGCTAGACTTCCTCGTTAGGTCCGATATTCTAGTCGGTTTATGGTAGTCGGCTTACCACGATATATTACTTTATCTATGGCTGCATCAGTTCAGTTTGATCTCATAGATTGATTAGGTATATCACATCACGCGTTGCACATGCTGTTCGACTTGCTGGGAGCGATTTATCACCAGTTCGTGCTGCATCGGTTAGGTCCAACCTACTGAACTGCTAGTGATAAGTCGATCCTGTTAGGCCCGATGCATCGTGTGTAGACGTTTTATCGGAGCGCATAGCCGGTAATTATTTTCATCACGATCGCATTATATCTATCGCCTCATTGAGGCATTGTTATCGTTATCGGTCTGTGCTGCAACGTTAGGTCCGATCTACTAGACTGACAACAATAGCTTTACTCTTAATAAGTCGATGGTGTTGTGCGATGGTGTTACGGAGCACTTAGCCGATAAGTTACCTGTTAAAGCCGACTACATTTATTTGTTTTTTATCCTGTGTTCGCTTCGTTAAGCGGTCGGCTAGCTTAATCCAATTATTTATGATTTGCGTTATGCATATTATTATATGTTCTCGCCTGTATTATTGTCACAATCGGTTAAGGGCTAAAGCCGATGGTCTATTCTGCCGATCCAAGCACAAATACAGCAGGTTCCCAGGCAACGACCCCAGGTAAGGGCCCGGGCATGAGCCCGGTAAGGGCCAGTATATGGGCCCGGATAGCGACGAAGGTCTTGGGAGCAAGGGCCCGGGTGCTGGCATACCTTCATAACAACACCAGTAACACTAGATCATGATCAGCTAGGATCTATTTGATTTATTTATGCATTATACTGTTTATTTATCTAGCTTATAGCTGGTTTTTGAATATCCCTTCGATGATCGGCTAGCATGACATTTGTTTATTATTACATTATTGTTCTTGCCGTCATCGGACCTAAGCCGATGTGTAATGCTACAGTGGGCATCGGCCATCGGTGATTTGAAACGAGTCTAGATCGGCTTCCAGCCGATTGGCTCATTGATCTAACATTTTCCTCCTTGTCAATTACAGGGTCAAATTGACTGGCACGCCTACGAACCTCAAACTTAGACCTGCACTGAGTGAAGCAAATCTCCCAGGCCTTCGCGTGTCACCCAGACGCCGAACCGGGACCCGGCGATTTTCGGCGTCAACACGCTTTTGGCACGCCCAGTGGACACGAAATTTTAAAGCCAGAATTCCAACAAACATTGTTCAATCAAGATTTCAACATGCTGGAAAAGAATCAAGACCAGACAACGTAATTCCGGTCACCATGGAAGATCTAACTGAAGAACAAAAACAGCAAGTTAACAGACCATGACAAAAATTTCCAGAAAGCTGTGTTTAGAATCCTTCAGTATGACAAACAAGGGCCGATTCAGAAGTCTCAGTTTCCAAAACCAGTACTGTAGGAGAATCGAGCCGCACACAACCTGAGAGTCCACCAATCAAGCCTTACAGGAGATGTCAACGACGCTGTGCACCAACGCACTCATCAATCAGTCAGGGGTCTTAGTAAATACATTGCATAACCTTATCAAGAAGACTGTTGATGATCGATTGCCCAAAGCCAACTCGGGGTCCTGTTTTTCTCCCACCAAAGATAGAGCCAGGCCAAGTTAATTACAACATTAGCAGGATGTACCAGAACACTTGTTCGCGCAAAACCAGGCCGGGGGGCAACAGTATCCCTCCTGGATATCACCGATCTATTTATTATGGGATACCAGCAGAACTATCCGGAGGAGGAGCCGATCCAGGTACTACCAGAGGGAGTATCACAGACAGAATCGGCAACCAACCCCGCCGATGCAGTATCAGCAGTATCAACAGGAGAATGCAAGAGAGGAAGAATTTGTCGGCACGGGTTGAGGAAATAGTAAGGGAGCAGTTCGGCAAGCCCAAGGAACAAGCGTTCATGTATCGGCACCCATATCCTGAGTGGTTTGACAGGGTTCCGTTCCACACCGATACAGGGTCCCGGATTTTCCAAGTTTCAGGCAGGACAACACATCTACAGTAGAACATATCAGCCGATTTTTGGCGCAGTGCGGGGAAGCATCGGCTGAAGAGGCCTAAGGTTAGGTTTTTCCCCTATCACTATCTGGATCGGCTTTTACATGGTTCTCCTCGTTACCGCCGAATTCTGGTCGGGGGTGGGCCGATCTGGAGAAACAGTTTCACAAATATTTCTTCGCTGGGATTCACGAGCTGAGACTGTCAGATTTGACATCGGTTAAGCAGCGACCAGATGAAACAGTACCCAGAATACATTCAGCGATTCGGGATTATCAGAAGCCGGTGTTATAGTTTAAACCTGAGCATGGCATCTGGCTTGATCTAGCTTTTCAGGGACTCTTGCGCCAATCAGAGAAAGGTTTTCGTCTCAAGAGTTCGAATCTTTGTCGCACCTAGACAGAAGGTATCGGCTCATGAAAGCCGATTTCAAGAGCGAAAAAAGGACAAGTACCAGAGGAGAGTTGCTCAGGTTCAAGTCTATTCAACGGATTCAGATGATGAGGAATCCGACGCTGAGGTGGCTGCGGAGTGGCCCAGAACAAGAAGTCGGTATCATGCCCATGGGTCAAAGATATCGGCAAAGAGGAACGATATGATTTCGATGTTGAGCAAAGCCGATAAGATCTTTGATTGTTGTTGCAGGAAAAGCAAATACAATTGCCGCCAAACCACGTGATTCCATCAGCCGAAGAACTAAGAAGAAGAAGTATTGCAAATGGCACAACGCGATATCGCACCATACTAACGAGTGTAAGGTTTCGGCAACAAATTCAGCTGGCCGTTGAGCAAGGACGAATCAAGTTTGAAGATAAAAAGCCAATGAAGATAATGGCAACCCGTTTCCCTAAACATGGTCTATGCGGGGTCATCGTCCAGGGACTCAAGCCGATGAAGGAAAACGTCAGAGTAAATCGAGGATTACTTCATCAGGTATGATAGAGAAGTATTCAAGACGATGAACAGGGGATGGACCGAACAATAATAATCCGCATTGGGACTGCCCGTTTTTTTCGTTTCTGCTGGATCAAGGATGAGATTGCCATCAGCTGAAAATTGCCCCGAGTGCAGCGTACAGAAAATCGGCATGATCGCCAGCAGGAGTGTTCGCGGGATCGTCGCCTGGGAAAAGACATCAGTTCATAGCCGATTGGGCCGATCCATGAAGAGTTCTTTGAGAAGATGAAGAGGAAGCGCATGGGAAACAAGTCCAGGGGCAATTCCTCAGTGGTGTCCTAGCGGCATATTCACGAAGAATCAGAAGAGAAGGCACAACGGCTACGACACGAAGAACAGCAAAAGGAGCAATGCCAGGTCAAGAGGAGGCTGGTCATCGTCCTAAAAGGATCAAGCAAGTTTGGCAAGTAAAACGAGGAGGGACGATGAGGACGCATTGGCCCCAGTAAACATGGTGTTCTTTTGCCTCGAGTATAAAGCGGCTTTTATCAGATGAAGAAGGAGATGAGGAGGTTTTCGCTCAAACTAACGTTTGCAAATCTGATCAAAGCTATATTTGATAAACCTGAGAATCTTGCATCGGCACTTAAAAGCCTTATACATCAAGGATACGTAAATGGGAAACCGATGACAAAATGTTGGTTTGATGGAGCGCTGTCAACCTCATTCCTCATGCTACGTTCCGAAAATGGGAAGACTACCGAAGACCTGATCAAGACAAAGATAGTGCTAAAAGACTCGCGTGGAATTCATCTGAACGAAAGGGCTACTTTATTGAACGTGAGCTGACAGTAGGAGAAAGACATTACCCACCACGTTTTTGTAATTGACGGAAAGGGGCATATAGTTTGCTTCTCGGCAGGACTGATTCACGCAACTGTTGCGTGCCTTCGACAAGCATCAATGTCTAAACAGTGCAGGGGATCAATCGACGGTGTCAAGCAGATCGTCGAACCAATATTGCCATGACCATTCTACCAAGTCTGGGAAGCCGATGTGTGACTGCCTATTTTCCCGAAAAAGAGTTGGGAAGGAGATACCTCAAGGACAGCCAGGGATACAGCGTCAGCAAGTCGTTCTGAATTGTACTCTGAGTGGCTCCATTGAACTCGAGGGAAATTGGGGCAAGATTACGCGGCATGATATTGAAGAGATGTGATATAGGACCAGAGAATAGACCAAGGCCAGAATAAAAGCAAAAAATAAGTCCTGAGCTACCGAGAAGAATTGATAGCATTGTTGAAGGATATCGCGGGATTGTTTCCCGACTGAAGATAGAACATAAAGTACCATGAAGATTGCCAGATTAAGCGATTGATCGTGAACATCGGCTACCTATTAAACCAGCGGGTATCGGCCATCCAAGCACGGCTCCAAGGAATTCAAGGGAATTATATGAGCCGATCAGGCGGAGATCACAAGGTTGTACGATGCCAAGTTCATAAGCCTGCCAATGCTGAGTGTTTCTAAATATCGTCCCGTGGAGAAAAAAATGGGAAATGAAATGTATTGATTTCCGGGATCTAAATAAAAGCTACCCCCAAGGATGAGTACCGATGCCGATAGCGGATTTGTGGTGATGCAGCGTCAGCCACAAGTTATCAGCTTCATGACGGCAATGCAGATACAATCAGATTTTCATGCCGAAGGACTATACACAAGACGCGTTCCGATAGTCCTGAAGGCTATCGGTTTGATTGATGGTAGTAATGACTTTGGATTGAAAAGTGCCGGTGCAACCTAATGCAAAAGCAAGAATATATATTTCATGTATTTTCATCGGTTGTTGGAAATACATGATGATGTGGTGGTTAAATCTAAAAGTGGGAAAGCCATATAGCGATTACAAAGAGTGCTGGAGAGGCCAAGAAGTACACTAAGAAGAATCCCAATAAGTGTGCTTTTGGATGTATCGGGCTGCAATTTCTGGTTTTATGGTTCATGAGCGAGATGAAGTTATCAGCGAAAAGCCAAGATTCAGAGCCATTAAACCGCAGAGCCACCAAGCGAATAAGACAGAGTTGCAATCGTTATCGGGCAAATTGAATTTTGTGAGAATTCATATCAAAAGTATCAGGGAGAATGGAGTCTTTCACGCCGTATAAGTGAAGCCGATCAAGAATTTGTGTGGGGCAGCCGCAGCAGAAGCGTTTGACGTAGATCAAGAATATTATAGTTCCCGCCTGTTTTGATTCTGCCGCAGGAAGGTTGCCATTCAGCAATACTTGTCGGACCATGTAACGCCAAAATTTGCACGCATATCCATATTCGATTAAAAGAGAAGAAGCCATGTCACAAGCCCAATTTGATAACGCCAAAATTGGTACGGTCTTTACCATGGTTTCGGTTTAAGGAAAGAAGCGATATCATCCATTTGGAAACTTAATCCAGAAGAGCCGAGCTTGGAAGGAATCTGAAAAGAACCACGTTATTGCAGTTATATTCTTATCTATTAGATAGTTTTATCTTTTAGGAAACCTGATCTCTCGTCCGATCAGTCTGTTAGTTTCCTTTTCTAGTTAGGAAAGTCCTTGTGTCGTTCCTATAAGGACTTCGTGAACTCGGGGTATATATACGTATGCCCGGGAAAGCCTTGTAATCCATCAATCGATCAAAAAATAAAACTCGGCGCCCCATCGCCAACCTTTCGAACGGTTCTTGCTTCTCGAAGCGGGGCTGCACGTTAGGTCCGAAAACTCCTGCGAAAGGGTAAGACTCGTCACCCCTTACCCAGGATTATCTGCCCTGTCTACGCTGCATCGCGTTCGGTCCGACCTCTTAGCCATCAGTATTACCACATCACGCGTGCGTAGGATCTTATCAGTTACTGGGGCGATTATCATCAGTTCTGCTGCATCGGTGGTTCGACCTACTGAACTGCCAGCGATAAAATCGTTCCTGCTAGGCTGATAGTTTTGCGCAAGCGTCTTATCGAATATAGCCGTAAGTTATTTTCATCACACAGTTGCATTAGGTCTATCGCTCGTTGAGTTCCTTTACTATTATCGATCTGTGCATCATCAGTAGTGTTTGAACTACTAGAATCGATAATAAATAGATTATCCTTGTCGGGCTGATCGGTGTATATGCGACGTTCTATCGAGGGGCTTAGCCGATAGGTATATCTTTTTATAAAAGCCGACTTGTATTATCCATACTGTTTTGGTCATCTATATTATCATCGTTTTAGCCGATGCATATGTGTTCCCGGCAGTCGCTAGCTTACTATCCTGCATACTATTTTTATCGGCTTATCTAGGCCGATGCACATGTTGTACTAACGCTTATCTATTGTTATAAGCGCTATCGGTTTCCTAGCCGATACACGGTGCATTCGCCATCGGCCATCGCTACAAGGCCTACATCAGTCCGTATCGGCCGATAGCCGATGTGCAGGCTGCTGACCCGGGCACGAGTAACAAGCGACCCCTACGGACGCCAGAGAAGCGCCGCATACCCAGGCCCTGGCACGACCGCATAGCGGCTATCGGCTGGAAGGGATCCGTATCGGCTTACTGGCCGATTGGATCAGTAATCAAATTTCTTCATTTCTCCTTGTCAATTACGGGTCAAATTGATCTGCCAACGCCTTGCGAACCTCAAGATTTTAGGACCTGGCACTGGACTAAGCAGATCCTCCCAGGCCCTTGTATGTTCAATCGCATTCAAACCGATCATCAACAAGCTTCTGGCCACAACGGTGTTTTTGGTGCACAATTTGGCACGCCGGTGGGACACAGAACTTCAACATGGCTTGGAAAGGAGTCAGCACAAGACATATCCCCAGTTACCAAGGAAAGACTGAAAACGAAGACAGAAGACAACAAGTGGAGCAGAACATCGATGAATTTCGGGAAGCTTTTCTAGAATCCTTCGGATGACAGACAAGGCCGATTCAAAAGTCGCAATCCAAACCCGTTCTGATATGAATCGAGCCATACATCGCCTTGCAAGTCCACAAAAGCCGATCCAGACATGTTTTTATAAGCAGTTCATCATGCGTGACCGATCAAATCGGGGAAATGATTGAACACATTACAAGAAGCTGATCAAAGGCAGTGGAGCCGAATTCAAAACCGGGGCATCAACAGATTCAAAAGCGGTTCCGATACAATTATTCAGAGGAATATCAGAATCAGAATCGGCACAAAACTTCCCTCTGCTTATCACGATGAAAACCAAGAGAAGAAGATTTGACAGCAAGAATCACGGAGTGATGAAGAGAACAATTCGGTTTAAACCGAAGAAGGAACATATATACGCCCCATATCAGATTGGTTTGATAAAGCTCCGTTGGCCACGCGCCGATACCAGACACAGATACACAGGACTTCTCCAAATTCTCAGGGCTAAATAAGTGTGGTCGTTACAGTGGAGCAGTCAGCGAATTCCCGGCGCAGTGCCGGAGAGAAGCATGCGGCTTAGAGCTTGAAGTTAGGTCTCTTTCCGTTATCTTATTCCGACGGCCTTTACATGGTTTTCCTTCATTGCACCTAATCAGTTTCGAGGTTGGGCGATCGGAAAAAGCAATTCCACAAAGTATTTCTTTATGGAACAGGAGATGAGTTTGATAGACTTAACAACGTAATACAAACGGGAGATAAGGTGTTCGCGCAAAAATATAATCCAGCGGTTTGTTAATGTTAGAAAGCCGATTATAGTTTAATCTGGGCATGCACAGCAGCCGATAGCATTCCAAGGTTGTTGGCTCACCATCTCAAGAAAGATGTCATCAGAAGACTTTTGAAAGCTAGCCACAACCTAGTTACAGAAGTAACTCTTCCATGGGAAAGGCCGATGTTCAGAGACCAGCAAGGAATGATAGCGCCCCGAACAGAAGAATTTCGAAGTTTGAAACAAAACTCCGAAATTTGGGGGGCATTTGTAACGCCAATTGTAATTAAAACCGGCGCAGTTACCATGTTCGTAAGAAAGAAGATAATCAGCCATGGAAACTAATCCAGAAGAGTCCGAAGCTGCGAAGAAATCCGTGAAGACCACGTTATGCAAATGTATCTTATCTATTAGATAGTTATCTTTTAGAAAACCTGATCTCTTTGTCCGATCTAGGCTGTAGTTTTTCCTTTTCTAGGTTAGGAAATCCTGTCGGTCTTATAGGACTCTGGAACTCGGGTAATATACGTAGCCCGGACCTTGTAACCATCAAGACAATTAAAACTTCGGCGCAGCGCCAACCTTTCGGACGGTTCTTGTCTCGACGGCCATCGTTAGGTCCGAAGCCTCCTGCAGAGAGGTAAGACTCCGTCACCCCCTTTACAGTTGATCTTGCCTGTCTACGGCTGCATCGGTTCGTCCACCTCTTAGGCCGATCAGGTATACCACATCACGCGTGCTAGGATCTTATCAGTTATGGGCATTATCATCAGTCGAGGCTTGCACTCGGTTGGGTTCGACCTACTGAACTAGCCAGCATAATCTCTCCTGCTAGGCTGATTAGTGTTTGCGCAACGTCTTATCGGGAAGGTATTAGCCGTAAGTAGTTTCCATCACTCTGCATTAGTCTATCGGCTCGTTGAGTTCCTTTAACTATTGATCGATCTGTGCGTGGCATTCAAGTAGTTAACTACTAGATCGATAATAATAATTTATCCTTGTCGGGACTCGATCGTATAGCATCGCACTATCTATTCGGAATGCTAGCCGATAAGGTTATCTTTTAAAAAAGCCGACATTATCCCATACTTTTGGTTCATCTATATATCAATCGGTTTTTCTAGGCCGATGCCATTATGTGTTCCGGCAGTCGGCTACTACTATCCGCATATTCTATTTTAATCATCGGCTTCTACCGATGCCCAACATGTTTTACTAACGGTTACTATTTTTATAGCGCTATCAGGTTCCTAAGCGTACACGTGCCATCGGCCATCGGCTACAGGAGCCTACATCAGTCCGTATCGGCCGATAGCCGATGTCAGTTGCTGTACCCGGCCGAGTACAAGCAGGACCGGACGACGTGAGCGCGGAGTACAGGGCGAGGCCGGCACGAGGCATAGCGCGATCGCTGGAAGGAGCCCGTATCGGCTACTGCCTTGGAATCAGTAATCAATTTCTTTCATCTCCGTCATATTGGGGTCAAATGACTGCACGCCTTGCGAACCTTCAAGATTTTAGGACCTGCACTGGAAGCTAAGCAAGATTCCCAGCCGCGTATTTCAATCGCACTAAACCAGATCATCAAAGCTTCTGCACAAGCCCGTGGTTTTTGGGCAAACCAATGGAAAGCTCATCTGGGAGAGACGCGCGCAGGAAGCGTGTACAGACCAACTCTTATGGCAGTTATTATCTATCTATTAGATAGTTT
>RYFJ01003371.1:0-97212 GCA_003991445.1 Oryza meyeriana var. granulata
GTCGATTTGTGTACAGATAGCACACTCCGAGAGTGTAAAAACTCATCGAATAGCTGTTTTCCTTTATGACATGGGAATTCTCCACCTAGTCGTTTTAATTTTTTGGGAACTGTTTGGGAAAACTTGTGGCAACGGTGGGAGTTCGCTCGATGGTTTCTCTTTCAAGCGGTGTTCCACTGTTGTTTGTGTGCAGTGGCATTGTATGCGGGGCAGGAGCCCATATGGTTGAAACACTTGGGGTGTATGAAACTTATATTATCACTTGTTTGTGAGTTGGCGCGTAGCTTGATTTACAAAAATTTACGTTGGCAAAACCGCAATGTTTTCGATATGTATATTATGAACATTATGCAAATCGTTAGGACCTATAAACCATTCCTTTATGTCGGTTTTATCTTCGCATATTATGGGTAACCGATTTCAATAAACACTATAAGTCTTGCGGTTCTACTGTAGCGTAATTGTACTCACACAACGCGCTTTGGTGACTTCTTTTTAATAGAAGATGGTTGAGAGAGCTATCTATAACCCGACAATCGGGTACTTCTATGCAGCGGGTGTTTGGAGACGACAGACGACGTTGCTTCTATCTAGGCTTACCGGTGTTGCCTGTGGGCGGGCAGAGGCATACTTGCTGGTTTTTGGAAATGCTCGCCCTCCTATTATCTTGTTTCCGCTGTTGTTGGAACTCTTTGTTAATTGTTGTTCTTTTTGGGTAGTGGTGATCGGGTAGAATTTATGCGGCCTCTATGTAATCGCTAAAGTCTAGACTCTTGTACGACTTATGTTTGGACTGCTGTGAGCTGAACCTGTGATGTATGGATTATGATGCCAATGTTGAATGTGTGTGCTAGCAATTGATCGTGGGACTAGCACGGTGTGTAAGTGACCACATGAGGGTTCGGGGTCAAACCCGGGTCCGACATCTCGCCCCATGACCACGGATGAATTGTGCCCACTAGCTGCCGCAGTCGCTGCCCTCAATCCCATGAAATTTGGCCAACTCAGCCACGAACACCCACAGCTGATTACATATAAACCTTTCCCATGCTCCGACCTCACTTTCCCCTCAGTTGCCCACGCCTGCCGAGTACCCTAACCCCCTCCGCACCGAGCTCCCGAATCGCCGCCTTGTTCCGCCAACTCCAGTCACACATCGCTGTCATTACAACCATCGCCAACTACTGCTCTCATGCTTGCTAGCTTCGCCGCACCCCGCTACATCTTTTTCTGCCGCAGGCCGCCTCGCGTTCCCGCCGGAACTCCATCCTCTCCGTCGCCCCATTCGGTAAGCCTCTTTGGCGGCAGTCGGCCACGGATTTCTGTTGACCCACTCGGTCTTTTACTCCCCTAACACGTTCTACACATTCACCAGGTCCACTTAAACCCGGTCCACACCTCCATCGTTGCTGTGCGCAGCCGGAACCCCATCACTGTCGGATACCCGAACCTCGCCGCGCCAAACCCTGATCACTGTCATCCACCGCTCTCCGTCGGTTGCCCGCCCTCGGTGAGCACTTGGCCGCATTCCTCACCTCCTCCATGCGCGCGCCGTCATCGGCCACACATGTGCCAACAGGCTCGTTCTCGATTTGGTCTGAGCCATCCGATCTGCCTCGACAGATCGGACCGCTTGTGTTGCCTGTTCACGGTCGCACGCGTGTGGACTGAGTCCACCATACGCCGTAGTCTCATGCGCCACTGACCTGTTGGTCCCAACTTATCGGCGCCGCCAGTTCCCCGTGGTCCGCTGATGTATTCAAATCCTGGTTAATGTGCAATAAATTGTTTAGAAATTGTTTTTGCATAGAAAAATCACAATAAAACTTCTAAAATTCATAACTAATTCATACGAGTTCCGATTAATCCCTTCCAAATTTTATTAAATCTAAAAAAATGCTAGGAATCCATTAAAAATACGTTCAGCCCCTGTTTTAGTGTCCACATGTACTGTTTTTAATTGTTTATGTGTTGTTTGCTATTGAAACTGACACCCCTTGACCCTCCAGTTTACTATTGAAGTCGTTGGTCCGAAGTTGCCGAGCCGAGCAAAGGCAAGCCGCATCATTTCCTCAATCATTTTGTACCCATTTATTGCAAAGTATTTGTTTTAAATTAATAAACATACATTATTTCATCATTTCATGTGGGAAGGGTGACCTATATAAATGCAATTTTAATTGCTCTGACTTTATTCCACCTGTACACCTTTGTAGCTAGGTAATAATATGACTAGAGGCTATTGTTAGGATTCTTAGCCCTACTTAGAAACCTTTAGCTCACATGGGGGTTTAAATACTTTAATTCATATTTATGGTTCGACTCAATGTCGGGAAATGAAACTTTGGATATGTTGATGTTAAATTACTAAAATTTGACCTAAATGGTGGGCTGTGGGTGCATGGTTTTGTTGGTCACACCCATGGCAATTAAGGACCGGTTCACGGGACCCCCTTGGGCAAATACTCATACATTCCACAAGCCAGCATGGGCAACGGCTGGGCTTGTAGCGTTTCTTCTCCCTGTCCTAGGCACCGTTGGTGAGAATGGGTGTGATGAAGTTGGGTCGGCTCGGGGTCGGGTTGATCGGCTTCCAATCCATTGTGGTGCAAGGGGGGTAACCTGGCTAATGTGGGGTGTCCTATCGGTAGGTGCAACCTCAGCGTGGTGTGGATGGTTAGGGAGAGGTTGCATGAATGGTCTTGCCACAGCCTCTCGCAGGGTGTCATGGTGATACGCTGGCACACAGGGACATGTGTGGGGTTGTGTCTTGTGGGTACAGTTGTACACCTCTAATCAGAGTAAATCTATTCGAATAGCCGCGCCCGCGGATATGGGCGGTTGGTCAAGACTCACCATGATTAGTCTCACCCTTACTTAATTAACTTGACTTAATGGAACTGGTATAGTTCAGGTGGATAGTTGGGCCTGGTTAATGTGGTGTAACGTTGATCAGTGGAGGATTAATATTGTTCAATTAATCAACCTTTGCACCATTTGCGAACTTCTACTGTTTGCAACTACTTTTATGCAAATAAACCTCTAGCCTATCTTTATCTCCCGTGCATTGTGCATACTTGCGGGTGCGATTTGTTGAGTACTGTGGGTGGTACTCAGTCTTGCTCCTTTTCCCCCTCTTAGTGGTGGAGTACCCGTCTGACGAGGATCTTTAAGAGGACTAGGCTGGCTCCACCATTAAGACGCCTATGGAATGGAAGCCTTCGCTTGGGTAGCTGTATATAGGTTTCAATCATCTTTACCGCTGCATTTATGTAAGACAATTTTATTCTGTTTGTAAGATGCAATCTGTATGGCAACATGGTATTGTGTACCTTGGCTTTCCTGGACAGGGATTTAATACACAGAAATGTTCAGAATTCTAGTTACAAATTTCTGGGCGTTATAAAGTTGGTATCAGAGCCGAACTTGATCGTAGGACTAGCCAAATGGAAACCCTAAGAGCCCTTTGAAATTTTCATTTGCATATGCTTTTTGCACTTGGAGTTATTTCAGCGAAAATTGGGAATTTGTTCTTGGATTGGGATAAAATCTTGGACTTTATTCGACTGAAATTTTTGAGTCAGGTCAAAGCTAGGGTAGAAATTTTATTCGAGGGTTATGGCACATGGGTCCAAATTTTGGGTAAAACATTGGTTATTGGGGTGATGTACGATTTTAAGCATGCATAAAATAATTTTTTTATTTGCTTTGCCATTATTATTTAAAATTAATTCGTTACTGTGTGGTTCTGTTATACTATTTCGTCGGGTTCTCAATAAAGTTTATATGTAAAATTATTTCATGCATAAAATTGTTGTTTATTTCCAAATTATTTACTGTTCACTCACTTTGGATTTGAGCATACCTTGATTCCCCCTCCTTGCCTTCTATAGATGGACGGTCTCCCCAACCAGCGCGGTGCAGACATGGGCGGATTTGTGGAGGAGTTTCATATGATGAGTTTCACATTGAGGTATAGCCACACCCCGGAGTATACTGCCGTGGAGCCCATGGAGGGTGAGCTCCCACACCGTGTTCGCTTGGAGCTGCTAGGCGAACTATACCTCCTACCAGCTATGGAGGTCGAGATCAGTGGGCATACCTATGATCACGCCTGCCAGGAGCCAGCTTTCCGTCTAATTGGAGAGCTACGCCGAAGACACCACTCCACCCTCCGCACCACCTATCAATGTTTTACACTGGCAATATGAATATAAGGCTACTCATCGGATCAAAACTCGGTGGACTACAAGGGAACACGGGGAGTTTATACTGGTTCAGGCCCTCGATGTGAGGTAATACCCTACGTCTAGTTGTGGTGTATTCTTTGAGGATGTATGATTCTGATGAATCTCTGTATCTGCCCTCAAGGGGTGCCCTGCCTCCCCTTATATACTGGGGGGCAGGGTTACAAAGCGGAGTCCAAGCTAGACTCCGACCAAGGGATCTCCTCTTAGAGATATAACCTGCCCGACTAGGACTGTATATTCCTTATCGCATAAGGCTAAGTCTAGTGAGCTCTGTCATATCTCTAATTACAAGGCTAGGCCCATCCTCTGTCCGAGTGGCCCATATGCTTGTCATGAGTTACCCCTAAGACCTTCATAGTTGAGTCACAGCTAATGCCGAGTGCTCATCCTCCATGGTGAAGATTGCCCGAGTGCATTGCTCCCGAGTACTCTTTGTCCGAGTGCTTCTTCGTCCCAAGTCCTGCTTCATGTCAGCTGGCAGCGAGGCTATGAAGGGCTCCATGTAGAAGTATGAATAGTGTGCGCTGAATAGGTGCATCTATTAGGTGTAGCCCCCGACTTTGTGCTTAATTGTGAAACAATTAAACATAAAGTCAAAGATCTTTAACCTTGTAGTCTTTTCCGAGTAGTATATTACTGGTATATGAGACTCTTCAGCATCATATCAGCCGGAAATATTTTATAATCTTTCTCGAGTAGTATGTCACTCGGAAATTAGACTCTTTAGCTTCATGTCAGCTAGAAAAATGTTTATAGTATTTCCCAAGTAGTATACTACTCGGAAGTTAGACTCTTCAGCGTCATGTCAACTGGAAAAAATATTTGCTCATGGCAATTGTTGGCCAAGCATGTAGGCCGAGTACCACTTTATGAATTTTAATCCAATATGTGGTCTGGTGTACTTGAGAAATACCTGCATCCCCAATTTTAATGAAGACCAGCTTGTGACCCTTATAAGGATATATTCTCAATACCTGATGGATAATACAGATACCCAAACACATGTGTTCAGCAATTAGGCCTTCATGAAGCATATCTGATTACCTAATCGGTTCCTGTTGGTAGCACCAGCACTGTGATTTTATCATAGCCAGCGAGTGGCCCACATTGAGCATGCTACTGTAGAAACTCAGATCTTGGTGGCCTAGTATCGACTTTGCAGGCCCAAGCCCACTTATCAGTACATGCTCTATAAAGGCGGGGAGAGAGAGAAAAGATTCCCTTATCTTCTCCAATCCACCAATCGTTTCGTCTTCCAGCTTCCACGCTGAAATTTCGCCCTTCGCCTCGTTAGGGTTCCCCATTGCTAGCGCTTCCCCCTTGAAACTCAGGTGATCCCGCTCTTCCACGTCCATTCCAAGTCCTCAATTGCATTTCTCCCAAATTTCCTTGCCTCGAGCCATGCCGAGAACGTCAGAAATCCCGGAGGTGACCGATGAGACTTGGCCGACTTTGGATTGCGGGTCGACTAAGCTGAAGTTCTTGGAGAAGCAGCTGAGATTGCGGAGCCACGAAGTCATCCATTGGCATCTGGCTGAGGAGGAATCGATCCTGGCGCTCCAACCTGGTGAGACTATTGTCTTCGCCTCCTTCTTTGACTAGGGTCTCTCTCTTCCTTCTTCGGACTTTTTGCACCAACTTCTTTCTTTCTATGGGCTGGAGTTGGTAAATCTAAACCCAACTCCATCCTGCAAATCTCTATATTTGCAACTCTTTGTGAATGTTTTCTGTGTGTGGAACCCCATTTCAATCTGTTCCGATATCTGTTCCACATCAAACCCTAGCCCTCCAAGAACAAGGTCCAGGTGATAGGCGGAGCCGGCCTCCAGCTAAGGAGTGAAATGAAAAAGATATATCTTCATCTTCCCCTGAAAACTTCCCTTAAGGGCTGGCATAAGGAGTGGTTCTACTGTTCTGATCTGGAACCCTCTCTGCCACCATTTACTAGTTTGCCTCTGGTGACCTCGCCCAACTGGACTTCTGTTCCTAGCTTTGAGGAGATGGGGCAATTGTATATATTGATGGACAAAGTTGACAAGCTGAAGGGCTCTAGATTGACCGGTCCCTGGGTAGCCAGACGCTTCCTAACCCAACGTATCCGGCCATTGAAGCTGAGAAGCCACTTTGGCTAGGATTACTAGGGGAAAGATGATCCCAGCCGAGAGTACCAAGATCTGACTGACAAGCACAAAGTGACCGACATCTTGCTCAGTTATTTCTCTAGTGGAGTGGTTGAAACTGAAGATGTAGAGCGCTCCATCACGGCTTACAGCCAAAAACGTCCTCGTCTAGAGGTAACTCTTTGCTGATGTTAATTTGCTGTCCATCTGTGATGAATGCTTGTAGATGTATACCCAGGATTGCTCTGCAATGTGTGATATACGTGGTTGAACTGCTTGCAGTCATGTAAGGAGTTTGATGAAGACTCCCAAACTTTGTTGGCCGTGAAATTGAAGAAAAGGCAATTGAGTCCTTTTGCCGCCTAGCCCAACTCCAAGAGAGCGGGAAAGAAGCCTGTCGAAGACTCGGGCAAGAAGAAAATTAGCAGGCCGAGTGCTGCAGCCGGGAGCCTGAAGATTAAAGACACCACCAGCGCAGCTCCTAGGACGCCAAGTCCAAGGCCGAGAGCGGCGCCACAAGGCTCAGTAACATCAAGCCCAAGGGCGGCACCACCGAGTATGAGGTCGTCAACAAGCCATAAGGCGGCACCACCAAGCATCCCAGCGCCCTAGCCAGCTGCACGAGAAACTGGGCCGACTAGGACAAGGACGCCACCGCCGACTACCACGCCATCCAGCCCGATAGCCGGAAGCCCTCCACTGCCGATAGCTGGAACTCTCGGATGGAAGTACAAAACGTCCAAGAGGTAAGTAATTTTTGAATCTTCTGAAAATCTTGATAAGTGTTGTAGTGTCTTGATACTTGACTCATTGTGCAGGAGGCGAGTACACATAGATCTCAAGGATACCACACCGACTGCCCCTGTTGCTAAGCCAGCCCCAGCCGAGCCGGTGACCGTCTTAGCCATAGAGACTGAGGCGGTCTCGACAGCAGGGCCGCTAGCACCGACTGACCAAGGGGTGGATACTGAAGCTGTTGCTCTAGCCCTCGAGCGAGTCCCTAAAGCCCCATCAGCTGCTGAGTCGGGGGCCAAGACCATGTCGCCGTCTGTGTCTTCGTCGTCTTCAGAGGAGACGGATCTCCCTAGGCTTGAAGCCCCTCGCCACAAGTTCCCGAGAATGTTCCACTGGGTTACTCCCGAGGGAACTGCAAAATGCTATGAGCATGATGAAGAGGCCGCGGAGAGGGAGCGTGAAGTTCTTCTTCACACCGCCATTGCCGCATCCCGGGGGGTCCAAGTGTGTAGTGAGCCTTACAATGTTGAGTTCCCAACGACTTCCTTTGTTTCTGGTATTCCGCTGCTTAACTCTGCTTTGCTCTGTTTTACCCTGAGCAGAAGATTGTCGATTGCTCGGAGAAGATAAACAAGGTCCTAACCTAGCTTGCCCCCCCAGCTCCAACGATTGGGCCAGCTCCAGACCTCGAAGGCCGACTTGGAGTGGTCCAGCCAGGAGAGGGAGACTTGGCTGAGGGGAGTCATTGATCAGCTTAGGGGTGAGAATTGGGCTCTAGCCAACAAGATCAGAAGTAAGTCTCCTGTATTTGTCTTCCCGACTAAGTCCCATGTATATTTCTCTAGCCTTGTGTGGAGGCCATGGGCCCCAGATACCTCGCTACCAGTATATGGGCCACTCGGATAGAGGATGGGCCGAATCATGTAATTAGAGATAAGATAGCACCCGGCAGGCCTTGCCTTGTATAATAAGGAAACATAGTCCTAGTCGGATAGGTTTCTATCTCTAAGAAGGATATCCTTTGGCTATATCCGGCTGGGATCCTTATCATGTACCCCTGTCCCCTAGTATATAAAGGGAGGCAGGGCGCCCCTCAGGGCAAGAGACAAGATCATCTATCATCAAACACCTCAGAGGAATAACACCTCAACTGGACGTAGGGTATTACCTCACATCGAGGGCCTGAACCAGTATAAATCTTCTCTGTGTTCCTCTGCAATCCACCGAATTCACCTTCGCCGAGTAGCCCTATAGTTTTATTGCCGGTGCAGAGCATCGATAGTTGGCACGCAGGTAGGGGCTCCGGTGAATTCCTCATCAGCAGATTTGATTGATTCAACCAACGGAGTCAATGGCAACAAGTTCTCCCCTGGAGACGCAATTACCTTCGGGAGCCTAGATTTCGTTGCCGATCAACTCGGCAATCTCACCTTGGCTGAGGCAGACCCAATCTTGCCGGCCGAGGAACTAGCCGACATTGCGCCAGTCGACCCACAGGACACTACCGTCTCCTTCAACGACTTACTGCGGCAGTCCTTCACATCGCCGAGCATCGGGATAACCCTCTCCTTCGGCGTCCGACTTGCGCTAGGCCTTGAGCCAGCCCGGGTTGGGCCGAGAAGGGGAGAGATCGTCAATCTCCCGCACAGCTCCGGCGACACTGCGCATCTACATCCTGCGCAGCAGGCCCGACCTCTAGTAATTCAGTTTGGACACGGCCAAGCGCCGTTTCAGATTGGATCCAGAGAGGTCGGAGTTGTTCTTACTCCGATAAACTATTCGGAGTCTGACACCAAGTCGGACAGTGGTTCGAGCGCCAGTTCGGACTCTAGTTCAGCAAACTTCCTCCTTTCCCGCGAGATCTTCATGGCTTCAACACCACCTTCTGAGGTACGCCGACTACAACAAGAGGAGGCTAACCATGAGGCCCGCAATGACGGGCTACGCCAGGCTGGGCGAGTTGCTCAGCAGCAGATCCTCCAAACCAAAGTTGCCGACCATGACGTCTTCGTCACGCCACAACAGAACGTTGTGGCCACCGCAACCCTGCTGGACACACTCTAGCTCAGGCCTGATCACCAGGCCACCCCGACTATCGCCAAAATCAAGGCGATGATCACAGCTGCTACCTGTTAACAGCAACAGCAGTCGGGCGACACAGTTATACCGACCAACCGGTCGAGTTCTCCGGCGGCAGGCTCATCTGCATCAACGCGACGCTGGGCGGCCGGCTCTAGTCGGCAACGCGAAGAATCCCGAAAAACAACACTCAGCAATACCAACAATGACAACCGGCGGCGTCGCTAGTACGATCGCCGACCCAATCAAGACCTCTGAGTACGACAGCACTGTGACCTTCGCCACACCTTAAACGCTCGATGCGAAAAATGCAAGGAAGATGAACGCTGCCGACTGGAGGACGAAAACGAGCGCTTCGGTCTCCACCACGAGCGGCTGCACCGCCAAGATCGGAGTCGGAGCCCTCACGAAGACGAAGACATCCTAGCTTTCACTCAGGAGCTACAGGACGTCTATTGGCCGATTGGCTTTAAGCCCACTGGGATTGAAAAGTACGACGGCAAGACAAATCCTGAGTCCTGGCTCACCGTTTACACCCTAGTAGTTCGAGCCGCTGGGGGCGACAGCAAAGTCATGGCTAACTACCTCCCAGTCGCGCTAGCCGACTCTACGAGGACATGGCTGACAGGCCTCCCGAGGCGGTCGATCAGTTCCTGGGGACAACTCAGGGAGCAGTTCATCACTAATTTCTAGGGGACCTACGACAAACCGGCTTCAGAGCATGATCTTTATCAGCTGCACCAGAAGAAAAACGAGTCTCTGCGCGAATTCATCAAAAGGTTTTCCGAGAAGCGCAACCAAATCCCAACTGTCAAAGACGAGGCCATCATCGCCGCCTTTCGCAAGGGGGTAAAAGATGCCCCACTTATTGCAAAGTTCACTCGGAAACCACCTTCCACAGTCCGGGGACTCTTCGACATGGCCAACAAATACGCTGACTCGGCCGAAGCGGTCGCCGAGGCCCTCGACGAGAAGAAGGAGCCCCGACAGAAAGACCAGAAGGCGAAAGCCGACAATGAGCCGTCTCAAAATAAGTTTGGCAGCCGCAAGCGGAAGTTGGAAAACGAGGTGGCCAACATGGAGCGCAGTTGGCCACAGCCCCAGCGGAACAACGACTACCAGAAAGTCATGAGCGGGCCATGCCCCTTTCACCCCAAGGGCAAGACTGCTACATGCTCAGGAAGTTTGCCTCTGAGCAGGCTTCATCGTCTGGCGCCGACAAGGACAAAGACAAGCCAGACTTGGGTCCGGCTGATGATTTCCAAGATCCTCAAGCCGAGCTCAATCACATCTTCGGGGGGCCACTCGCGTACGAGTCCAAGTGCAAACAGAAGCTTTCAGCGCGCGACATCAACACGGTCTCTACGGCGGACACCCCCCAGTACCTGCGCTGGTCAGAGATGGCCATTACCTTCAATCGCGCAAATCACCCAGATCGGGGTTCTCACCCGGGATGCTATCCACTCGTCCTGGACCCGGTCATCAAAAACATCAGGCTGAAGAAAACCCTTATCGACGGAGGTAGCGCGCTCAACATCCTATTCACCAAGACTTTGGACAAGATGAAAATTCCTCGTTCAAAACTACGGCCGAGTACTGCGCCCTTCCACGGGATAATTCCCGGCCTGTCATCAACTCCACTCGGGCAGATAACCTTGCCGGTAACCTTCGGCACGCGGGATAACTTCCACACAGAAAACGTCTGCTTCGAGGTCGCCGACTTTGAGACCACGTACCACGCAATTCTCGGACGACCAGCCCTCGCCAAATTCATGGCGATACCGCACTACACATATATGGTGCTCAAGATGCCTGGGCCAGCAGGAGTCCTCTAACTCCGCAGTGACATCAAGCAAGCCTTCACCTATGAGAAGGAGAGCTGCGAACTGGCTCAATCACAAGAGGCGGCAGTAGGGCGCGATAGGATTCGGCAAGCCGTCACAACAGAAGTCGAGCAGGATCAAGTTCCGGCAAAAAGGCAGCGAAGTCGGGAATTTCAGCGGACTCTGACACGAAGAAGATCCCCCTGGACCCTTCCGACCCCTCCAAGACTGCTCTAGTCGGGACCGGACTCGACCCCAAATAGGAAGACGCGCTCATCACCTTCCTCCAAGCCAACAAGGACATCTTTGCGTGGAAACCGTCCGACATGCTAGGCATACCAAGGGAGCTGATCGAGCACGCCCTAAATGTGAAGACAGACGCCAAGCCAGTCAAGCAACGGCTGCGGCGCTTCGCTCAAGACCACAAGGATGCTATCCGGGAGGAGATCACCAAGCTCCTCACAGCCGGGTTCATCAAGGAGGTCTACCACTCGGATTGGCTGGCAAACCTAGTTCTGGTCCGGAAGAAAAACGGTAAATGGCGCATGTGCGTCGACTACACTGATCTCAACAAGGCGTGCCCTAAGGACCCATTTGGTCTTCCCAGGATAGATTAGGTGGTTGATTCCACGGCAGGGTGTGACCTACTTAGCTTTCTCGACTGCTACTCGGGATACCATCAAATCAGCCTGAGGGAGGAGGACTGCTTAAAGACATCTTTCATCACGCCGTTTGGAGCGTACTGCTACATCACAATGCCGTTCGGTTTGAAGAACGCTAGAGAAACCTATCAACGGGCAATTCAGCGGTGCCTGCACACTCAGATCAGGCGCAACGTAGAAGCCTACATCGACGACGTGGTGATCAAGACCAAGTCCAAAGAAGACCTCATCGCTGACCTGGAAGAAACCTTCCAAAATCTTCGACGATTCAAGATGAAGTTGAACCCGGAAAAATGCGCCTTCGGAGTGCCATCCGGCAAGTTACTTGGCTTCATCGTCTCGCACCGCGGCATCGAGGCCAACCCGGAGAAAGTCAACGCCATCAGGAACATGGCACCCCCCACTAACCTTAAAGACGTCCAGAAGCTGACAGGCTGCATGGCGGCACTCAGTCGGTTTATTTCCCGACTGGGCGAATGGGGTATGCCCTTCTTCAAGCTACTCAAAAAGGCAGACGATTTCCAATGGACTCCGGAAGCCCAGCAAGCCTTCGAAGATTTCAAGCAATTCCTCACATCACCCCCCGTGTTGGCATCACCTCTGCCCCAAGAACCGCTCATGCTATATTTGGCGGCAACCACCCAGGTAGTCAGCACGGTGCTGGTGGTCGAGCGATCTGAACAGGGTCACATCCAGAAAATACAACGGCTAGTCTACTTTGTCAGCGAGGTCCTTGCCGACTCAAAGACGAGATATCCGTAGGTCTAGAAGCTGTTATATGGCCTACTTATCACAGTCCGGAAGCTGGTGCATTATTTCCAAGCACATCAAGTCACGGTGGTCACAGCGTTTCCACTCGGGGAAGTCCTTCATAATCACGAGGCCACCGGCCGAATCGCTAAATGGGCACTCGAGTTGATGGCGTTCGATATCACCTTTCAGCCATGGACAGCAATTAAATCACAAGCTCTAGCCGACTTCGTGGCCGAGTGGACAGAAGTTCAACTCCCTACAACAATAGCAAAGCTAGAGTACTGGTCAATGTACTTTGACGGTTCCCTACGGATCGGCAGTGCCGGCGCTGGAGTCATACTGATGTCCCCCACCGGCGAAAAACTGAAGTACGTCCTACAAATCCACTTCCCGGCTTCCCACAACGTCGCCGAGTACGAGGCACTCATTCACGGGCTCCGCATCGCTATATCACTCGGCATACATCGACAGGTTGTGCGTGGGGACTCTCAACTCGTGGTAAACCAAGTCATGAAAGACTAGACTTGTCTCGACGACACCATGGCGGCATACTGTCAGGAGGTCCGCAAGCTGGAAAACAAGTTCGATGGGCTGGAAATCACACATGTCCTGCGTCAATACAACGATGCAGCAGATGAGCTGGCAAACATGGGATCCAAGCGAGAAGCAGTTCCGACTCCAAGCGAGGTGCTGCACATATGTCAAGACTGGAGGACTCCTGTTGTCAAATTTCTCCTGGACGATGAACTCCTAGAAGATCACAATCAAGCCGAGCAGATAATGCGTCGAACCAAAAGCTTCCTACTAGTCGGAGAAGACTTGTACCGAAGGAGCGCATTCAGTGTCCTCATGCGTTGCGTCACCACCGAGGAGGGCAAGCAGATCCTACAGTCGATTCACTCGGGCATATGTGGCAACCACGCTGCATCCAGGACGTTAGTCGGAAAGGCTTACTGGCAGGGATTTTTTTGGCCCACAGTAGTAACAGACGCCAAGGACATTGTTCGCAAGTGCGAGGGTAGCCAGTTCTACGCAAGACAAACAAATCTCCCAGCCCAGGAACTCCAAACTATCCCTATTTCTTGGCCATTCGCAGTATGGGGGCTCGACATGGTCGGGCCTTTCAAGAAAGCGCCAGGGGGGTTTACACATCTATTCGTCACGGTGGATAAATTCACCAAATGGATTGAGGCTAAACCCGTTGCAACAATTACAGCGGCACGAGCAAAGGACTTCATCATGAGTATATTATACCGGTTTGGGGTCCCTAACCGCATCATCACCGTTAACGGTACTCAGTTCACGGGCAGCGTATTCCAAGACTTCTACGAAGATTTCGGCATCAAGATCTGCTACGCATCTGTGGCACACCCGCGAAGCAACGGGCAGGTCGAACGAGCCAACGGTATGGTCTTACAAAGCATCAAGGCCAGGATATTTGACCGACTACAACCATATGCGGGCTGGTGGGTACAAGAACTCCCATCCGTTCTCTGGTCTCTCAGAACATGGTTAGTCGGGCAATAGGGCAATCCCCTTTCTTTCTAGTCTACGGTGCCGAGGCCATGCTACCGACAGAGTTACAGTTCGGCTCTCCACGAGCCCGGGCTTACTCAGAAGATGACTCAAATAACACCCGACTGGTCGAGCTAGATCAGTTGGAAGAAGCAAGGGACATCACAACAATCCAGTCGGCAAGGTATCTTCAAGGCTTGCACCGCTACCACAACCGCAATGTCCGTGGCCTTGACCTTCTCAAGCTTGGCCTTGGCTTCTTCAGCCTCTTTCAGCCGCGCTTCCCCCTCTGTTCGGGTCTTCAACTCTACTTCGAGGGCTGCACAATAGATTAGCCAAGACCTCAACCGTGCGGTCAAGACGCAACTGGGCAGTTGGGAACAACTTAGCTGGAGGAATACATCAACGGTTCAGTCGGGAAGATGCATTTGGGGAATTTACCTCTAATCTTTCCGGCTTGGGCCCAAGTCTCGTCCCTGAGCTGGTCGACGGCACTCTTCAGCCAGGCTTCCCTCCCCGAGTGGCGCTCCTCCATCTCGGCCTTCAATGCCCGAAGCTGCTCCAATTCTACGAGGTGGGGAGCTATTTCGACTAGGATCTCTGTCATCGTCTCATTACGGTCGACATGTTTTTGCTCAGGGTAAAGAACAAATCAGGAATGGAATTAGGCGCCAAAACGAGAAGATCACCGTGACTCCGACACAAAAGTTATACCCCAACTCCTTGGGACCCGCTGATGGCGGTGCGAAGCAAGCTTTCGCGTTCCCTTCTCGCGACAACCTCGTCAAGCCTGAAGCTCTTCACGGCCCCGTCAGGCGCCGTGCAGGTGAACGTCCGGGGCATCCTACGTGGAGGAGCCTCAATCCGAGGCAGGTTCAGGATCTCAGGTGGTGGCGACGACGACAATGATGACCATGACAGCGACGGGGTCCTGGCCGCCGCGCCGCCCTCCCCCTCGACCTCGGGGATCGGCTAAGGGGCTCCTACAACGGCCTCTGCAGTGGGCAATGATTCAGTGGCCGGGACATCTGCTTCAGCCACCGCTCCTTGGTTGGGCGGCACCAACGGCCCCGCAGTCGGGACCACCTCAATCTCCGTGACTCGAGTGGCCACCGGCTTAGCAGGTGTGCTCGCGGGCGCCAGCTCAGCTGGGGCGGGCTCTTCAAGAGGAGCGGCCGGGGCGGTCTCCTTGAGATTGATATCGGCACGCTTCCTGCATGACGAAACAAGACATCAAAACACTACTACAGCTCGCAAGAATTTCAGAAGACCGGTAGCAGCATACCTCTTGGAGAACTTCAGTTTTCTCCCGGGCGACCCGGGCCCCGACGGGGCGCCACCTCTAGCTGTCAGCCCAGCCGGTGAATCAGTCGTCGTCACAGTCAGCGGTGGTGCATCGGCTCGAGTCGGCCCCGATTCCAGAGTGACTGGCTTGGGCGCATCCATGCTTGGTGCTATCCGCTCTGGCGGTCCACTCGGCGGCGCTGTCGCCAGGCTCATCGGTGTTGAGCTCGGCCCCGTAGGTCTCAACCTGGGGCTTGATCGCCTGGGCGTCACGGCGGCAGTGTCCTTTATCTTCAGCCCCCCTACCGCGAGACGCGGCGTCATGGCCCCTTCGCCCCGATAAAGAATAGGCTTTTTCCCGGCTCTCTTGGAGTCGGGCTGGGCGGCGGCGAGGCTCCTCGGCCTCTTCTTTGATGCAACGGCCGACAACGGGCGGGAGTCTTCCTCGAACTCCACGCACCACTACAAGAGATTCAACAAGATACATCATATACTGCCGAGGAATCACACATCCAAGTCCACAGGCATGCGCTACAAAGGAAAGACGGATGTTACCTCGGAGCGGGGCCAGCTGCGCCTGTAGGACGCAACGCGTCTCTTCTTGTCTTCGGTCTCGATTACCCCGCTGGAGAAGTATCCAAACAGGGTCTCCGTCACCTTCTGCTCATTGGCCGACTCCTGGCTGACTCGGTCAGGGTCATGTTTTCCCTGGTAATCCCAACCAAATGTGCTCCTCAACTTCAGGGGCTGGAAGCGCCGAGACAAGAACCTCCTGGCCACCCAGGGTCCAGTCAGGCCAGCCTTCTTGAAGTTATCCAGCTTTGTCAGCAGTTGATGCACTTGACCCATTTCCTCATAAGTCGGGTCTGCTGACCAATTCGGTAAAACTACCGGCGGCGAGCCGGTGAATGGCCGCAAGGAGGGAGCCAGATCTGCGCAATAGAACCACTCCTTGTGCCAGCCCTTCAAGGAGGATTTCAAGGGAAGATCAAGATACGACTTTTTCCTATCACTCCTCAACTGAAGACCAGCCCCCCCAATTACGCTGATGTTATTTTTGGAGGGCTGGGGTTTAATGTGGAACAAATGCCTAAAGAAGTTGAAATGGGGTTCCACGCCCAAATAACACTCACACAGAGTAACAAAGATGGAGATCTGAAGAATCGAGTTGGGATTCAAATGCACCAACTCAAGCTTATAGAAGTCAAGGATCCAGCGGAAGAAATCAGAAGAAGGAAGGCACAAGCCCCGATCGAAAAAAGAAGCAAAAACTACTGTTTCGCTAGATTGGGGATTTGGAGCCGACTCACCCTTAGCCATCCGCCAGCGAATCACCTCTTGGCTGGGCAACTTCAGTTGACTCTCCAGCAGCCTCAGCTTCACCGAACCGCAATCTGACGTCGCCCAAGTATCCCCCGGTGGACCCGCTAGATCTGAAGCTTTCGGCATGGCTAGAAGCAAGGAGATCTGGGGAGAAAGCGAATCGGGGCCTTGGAACAGACAAGGAAGACCAAAGTAGCCCGAGTTCGAGCGGGGAACCACAGCAATTGTTGACGCTGAAAACCGCCGGGGGCCGTCCGGCGTCTGGGAGACACGCGAAGGCCTGGGAGATTTGCTTCACTCCAGTGCAGGTCCTAAAATATTGAGGTTCGTAGGCGTGCCAGTCAATTTGACCCTGCAATTGACAAGGAGAGAAGATGTCAAATTCGTGAGCCAATCGGTTGGAAGCCGGCTTGGACTCATTTCATCGGCCGATGGCCGATACGCACTGTAGCACTTATACATCGGCTAAAAGCCGATGATGGTAGGAGCAATAGCATAATAATAAACAAGTATTGCACTAGCCGATCATCGAAGGGATGCTCAAAAACTGGCTATAAACTTGGTAAAATAAACAGGCAGAATGCATAAGTAAATAGATTAAATAGACTCCAGCCGATCATAGTTTAGAGTTACTGGTATTGTCGTGAAAAATACCACCCGTGCCCAGGCCCTGGCCCTTGCTCACATCGGCTCCCGGGGTCTTCGTCCGCTGTTCGTGCCCGTGCCCGGATCCTTACCTGAGGTCGTGCCCGGGAACTTGTCTAAGATCGTGCCCGAGAACTTGGCCGAGGTCATGCCCAGGAACTCACTTGTGCTTGCACTCGGATCGGTAGAGAAAATCAATCGGCTAGCCCTTAGCCGATCGTAACAGTAACGCAGGCAAGGATATATAACAAAGCAAGCAGTATAATCGGCTGTATTTAAAATGAGATAACTTATCGGCTAAGCACTCCGATAACAACATCGCATAAAACCCATCGGCTTATTAAGAATAACGTTATTATTCAGTCGAGTAGATCGGACACAACCGTTGCAGCACAGACTAATAATAGCGAGATCTCGACAGGCCGATAGATCTAATGCAATCGTGATGTATATGATAACTTATCGGCTATGCACTCCGATAAGACGCTTACACATAAAGTATCGACTTAGCAGAACCGATTTATTACTAGCAGTTTAGTAGGTCGGACCTAACCGATGCAGCACAAACTGACGATAAACCGCTCCCAGTAAGCTGATATGATCTATGCACGCGTGATGTGATATACCCAATCAATCTATGAGATCAAACTGAACTGATGCAGCCATAGATAAACTAAATATATTGTGGTAAGCTGACTACCATAAACCGACTAGAATATCGGACCTAACCGAGGAAGTCCTAGCCGATAGGTAGCCGAGGTGACGAGACTTACCCTCTCGCAGGAGTTCGGACCTAACCGATGCAGCCCGGCTCGAGAAGCAGGATCCTGTCGGAAGGGTGGCGATGCACCGAAATTGTATTGATCGAGTGATAATTTACAAGGTACCCGGGCATACGTATGTATACCCCGAGTTGACACAGTCCTGATAGGACATGGCACGAGATTTCCTAATTACAAAAGGAAACGCTAACAGGACCTGATCGGACACGAGATCAAGTCTGCTAAAGATAAAAACCAATATTGCCTAAATAGTAGACACGGTAAATAACTGCCATACTGCGGTCTTCACGACTCCTTCCTGGATTCGGTCCCTTCTGGATCAATCTCCGTCAGTTGACTGTAACGCTCTCTTTGACCGATTCTGATACAGGGTCTTACCAAATTTTGGCGTTAAAACATGCCCCCCAATTTCGGAGTTCTTCTATAGGACTTCGAAATTCTTTCGTTTTGGGCCTTCAGATTTCTTCCAAACCGAGGCGGCCCAAGGTAGCCCACTTGCCTTAATTGTTTGAAACAGTGCCAACGGCCTCGATTCCCACCCGGTCATCATATCTCTATAAAACGCTTCGTCTTCCTAGCCCTTTTTTACGCTTTCACATCACCAGAGCACCACCGCTTCATCTTCCAAACCTTCAACAAGCTCTAGCAAATCCAGACGAACCATCGCAGCCCTCTTCTTCAGCCGTTGATTTCTACATCTTCTTCCTTTCTTGCGATGGCATCGGCATCTGCAGTCCCTGAGGTAATCTTCCTAACTAATTATTTCTCCGATTTTGTGGCCTAGACGCATCCAATCCGCCACGCCCTTCATCTATTCTTCGTTATGTTCTTGTTTACTGTAGAATCTTAGAGACCAGATCTTGATCCCGGTCGCCGATTATCCAAACTTTTTCTACCATGGCCCCATGGGTAGCGAAGATCCTACCGATTTCCTATGCGCCGAGACCCAGCGTATCCCTTTCAAGAACTCGGCCATGCTAACCAGCGACTGGACCAATAGCTTCAGGTCATGGCCGAGCAAGCTGCCCGGGTGGAGAGACTGGTACACCAGGGTGTCGGCTGCGAAGCGAACCTACTGGGAAGAATCTCATATCGGCCACTGCATCAATCTCTCTTTGGCTGATATGGAAAGAAATCTACCCCTGCTTGCATCGGCCTCATATTTCTGGTCCGATGCCCTCAATGCCTTCCTGTTCGGGCATGGGCCGATGACCCCCACTTTGCTGGATGTGACCATGCTCACCTGTCTGGACATGACAAGCTACATCGACCCTTTCAAGCTCCGCTTCAAACCTGCTCATCGCCTCCAAGCAAAGAACATCGGCGGCTGGTCCAGGTACATATCTATTCACAATAAGGGAACTGGATCGGTTGATGACTGGGAACATGTTGCTTTTCTGAACTTATGGCTGGAGCGGCTTGTTTTGTGGCGCAACCCTCGTCCAACGATCAACATGCAGTGTTTGGCAGAGTGCTTGGCTGATCAGAAACAGATCCCCTTGGGTCAATTCCTCCTTGGCGCCACTTATTACCTGCTTCACCAAGTGGTGACCAAGCTATCGGCCGGCCAGCCCGTCGGCCACATCGGGGGTCCTTGGTGGTTTGTACAGCTCTGGCTCAATGTTTACACGTCCAAGGCCTTCTCGGGGACTTCTCTTCTCAACCAATCCTTTCCAGCTGACCACACAGAAGACGAAGATCCCATTTACCGCCAATGCGTTTCTATGGGCGAAGCTGCATCGGCCCTCTCTGGCGGCAAGATAACCCCCACTGGACTCAGTCAGTGGTTCAAGGGGTTCTATTATGGTTTCACCAGGGAGGCCACTCTCTGGTTCGCCTATAATGATGCATCGTCATTTGAGATGCCTTACAATTTTGACCCGCTTAATGCTCTGGAAAGCGAGGAGTCCAAGGCCATATTCCTATCGGCCATCACCCCCCGTCTACTGCCAACTGGCTTCTCTCTGGGCCGATCACAGCCTTCATATGAGTTTTACCATCCATCGGTCGGCTCCCGCCAGTTTGGCCTTGGTTAGCTTCCGATCGGCCTGTTCTTCATCGGCAAACTTCAGGCCCGGGGCAATGTCAGCAATGCCCTAAAATATGATCAGATGCGGACTTTGGCAGACCCCCTTCTTCTAGGCGCCGCCTCCGAGGTGTATATTTGCACCGCTAACACCAAGTTTTTTGTCCGATGGTGGTCAGAATGGAAGAAACACTTATTCAGCTTGGCGGCCACCTGTTACTGCTCCCGTCTTGACACCGAGTACATCGAATCTGATGAAGAGGTAACGCCTATAAGCCTTAATCACCTTCTCCGATCAACTCTTACTCCTAATTTTACAGGCTGCCAGCGTCGAGCCCCCAACAAGAAGCAACAGCGGTCGGCCGATCCTGTATCAACCTCCATCGGCCACTCCAAACTTAGGGCGCGACGCTCCATCTCCATCAGCTCTCCTCAAGGCGCCTCAGCCGATAGGACAAAAACGGAAGAAGTTAGCGCACTGCCTCTCCTCAAAGAAACAGAAAAACGATGCCGATGTCGTTGCCCTGACGCCACCTTCTCCTCAAACAACATCGGCTCCCTCATCTCCTCAGGTATGCGCTAAATCTTGACATTAATACCTGCTCTTATCCATCTTACTAGTTTCCTTCCCAGCTCGAGTCATCGGCTCCAGAACCTCAACCTTCTTCCGACATTCCTCCAAGCACTGAGCCGATGGCTCCTCTAGTCGCCCCACTCTCGGCACCAAGTCCTCCAGCCGCTGATGAGACTGCTCCTACCCCATCGGCTGACATCGGCCCCTCCGAAGAACACCCTATTCATCTCACTGAAGCCGATACCACCCGAACTGCTGATGTCCTTCCTCAGGTAACCCCTTTATGCCCATACTTTGCTTTTAACTTTTACTGATCCCTTTACCGATGCCAATTTTGCAGTCCTTAGCCGATTTGTTTTCCTTTGACATCGGCAAGTATCTGGAGGTAGAAGACGAACCAGCCACCAGCGCAGCAACCAAACCATCTGTTAACGCCAAAATTTGGTACGGGTCGTTACCATGTTCGGTTAAGGAAAGAAGCGATATCAACCATTGGAAACTAATCCAGAAGAGTCCGAGCTTGGGAAGGAATCGTGAAGACCATGTTATGGCAGCTATTTATCTTATCTATTAGATAGTTTTATCTTTTAGGAAACCTGATCTCTTGTCCGATCAGGTCTGTTAGTTTTCCTTTTCTAGTTAGGAAAGTCCTGTTTCGTGTCCTATAAGGACTCTTGTAACTCGGGGTATATATACGTATGCCCGGGGACCTTGTAATCTATCAATCGATCAATTAAACTTCGGCGCATCGCCAACCTTTCGACGGGTTCTTGCTTCTCGAGCGGGGCTGCATCGGTTAGGTCCGAACTCCTGCGAGAGGGTAAGACTCGTCACCCCTTACCCAGGTGTATCTGCTCTGTCTACGGCTGCATCGGTTCGGTCCGACCTCTTAGGCCGATCAGGTATACCACATCACGTGTGCGTAGGTCTTATCAGTTTACTGGGGGCGATTTATCATCAGTTCGTGCTGCATCGGTTGGGTCCGACCTACTGAACTGCCAGCGATAAATCGTTCCTGCTAGGCTGATGGTTTTTGCGCAAGCGTCTTATCGGAATGTATAGCTGGTAAGTTATTTTCATCACAGTTGCATTAGGTCTATCGGCTCGTTGAGGTTCCTTTACTATTATCGATCTGTGCTGCATCAGTTAGGTTTGAACTACTAGATCGATAATAATAGATTTATCCTTGTCGGGCTGATCGGTGTATATGCGACGTTCTATCGGAGTGCTTAGCCGATAGGTTATCTTTTTATAAAGCCGACTGTATTATCCATTCTGTTTTGGTCATCTATATTATCATTGGTTTTCTAGCCGATGCATATGTGTTTCCTCGGCAGTCGGCTGGCTTACTATTTTGCTTATCTATTGATAATCGGCTCCTAGCCGATGCACATGTTATACTGACATCTTGTCTATTTGCTCATAGCACTATCGGTTTCCTAGCCGATACACAGGTGCCATCGGCTATCGTCTACGAGGAGTCTATATCAGCCCGTATCGGCCGATAGCCGATTGCGCAATTGCTGCCGATCCGGGCACGAGGACCAACAAGGACCCAGACGCGAGCACGAGACCCGGGCGCGAGTACAGGCAGAGGCCCGGGCACGAGCATAGCGGCATCGGCTGGAAGGAATCCGTATCGGCTTGCTGGCCGATTGGATCAGTAATCTAATTTCTTCATCTCCTTGTCAATTGCTGGGTCAAATTGACTGGCACGCCCGCGAACCTCAAATATTTTAGGACCTGCACTGGAGCTAAGCAGATCTCCCAGGCCTTCGCGTGTCACCAGACGCCGAACCAGATCGTCAGCGAGCTTTTCGGCACACCCGGCGGTTTTCGGCGTCAACACGTTTTTGGCACGCCCGGTGGGACACGATCTTCGTATCATCACAATCATCTGATTGTATCCTATCGGCTGAATCAAAACGTTTTTGACCCGGTGGGACACAGAATTTCGACATGGCTGGAAAAGAGGTTAGCAAAGATGATGCAAACCCAGTCACAATGGAAGACTTGACCGAAGAACAGAGACAACAAGTGGAGCAGAACATCGTGGAGTTTCAGAAGCTTTGTCTACAATCCTTCGGTATGACAGATCAAGGGCCGATTCAGAAGTCACAATTTCCAAAGCCTGTTCTTGTTGACGAATCGAGCCATATATCGCCTGCAAGTTCACAGAAGCCGATCCAAGACATGTTTAATGAAGCAGTTCATCATGCATTGACTGATCAATCTGGGATATTGGTGAACACATTACAGAGCTTGATCAAGAAGGCAGTGGAGCCGATTCAAATACCCGGGGGGCAACAAGATGGGATTCCTCAAGGATATCAAACTGCGTACTATGGGGGGCATCAACAGAGTTATCCAGAAGCTGTTCCTGAGTACAATTATCTGAGGGGATATCAGAATCAGAATCGGCTATCAACTCCACCTCTGCGTTATTACGGTGAAGATCCAAAAGAAGATTTGACAGCAAGAATCACAGAGGTGATGAGAGAACAATTCGGTTTGAGACCGAAGGAGGAAACATTTATGTATCGGCATCCATATCCAGATTGGTTTGATAGAGCTCCGTTGCCGTGCCGATACAGAGTACCAGACTTCTCCAAATTCTCAGGGCAAGATGATGTATCTACAGTGGAACATGTCAGCCGGTTCTTGGCTCAATGTGGAGACGCATCGGCTGTAGAAGCTTTGAGAGTTAGACTCTTCCCGTTATCATTATCCGGATCGGCTTTTACATGGTTTTCTTCATTGCCACCTAACTCAGTTCAAGGTTGGGCCGATCTGGAAAAGCAATTCCACAAGTATTTCTTTATGGGGAGTCAGGAGATGAGTTTGATAGATTTAACATCGGTAATACAGAAGCCGGAGGAATCAGTCGCAGAATATATCCAGCGATTTCGTGATGTTAGAAGCCGATGTTATAGTTTAAGTCTGGACGATGCACAGCTGGCCGAGTTAGCATTCCAAGGTTTGTTGGCTCCGATCAAGGAAAGATTTTCATCAGAAGACTTTGAGAGCCTAGCACACCTAGTACAGAAGGTATCGGTTCATGAAAGCCGATTTCAGGAGCCAGGAAGGAATATTGAGGCCCAACAGAAGAAGAATTTCGAAGTTTGATAACAAACTCCGAAATTGGGGGCATGTGTTAACGCCAAAATTTGGTACGGGTCGTTACCATGTTCGGTTAAGGAAAGAAGCGATATCAACCATTGGAAACTAATCCAGAAGAGTCCGAGCTTGAGAAAGGAATCGTGAAGACCACGTTATGGCAGCTATTTATCTTATTATTAGATAGTTTTATCTTTTAGGAAACCTGATCTCTTGTCCGATCAGGTCTGTTAGTTTTCCTTTTCTAGTTAGGAAAGTCCTGTTTCGTGTCCTATAAGGACTCTTGTAAACTCGGGTATATATACGTATGCCCGGGGACCTTGTAATCTATCAATCGATCAATTAAACTTCGGCGCATCGCCAACCTTTCGACGGGTTCTTGCTTCTCGAGCGGGGCTGCATCGGTTAGGTCCGAACTCCTGCGAGAGGGTAAGACTCGTCACCCCTTACCCAGGTGTATCTGCTCTGTCTACGGCTGCATCGGTTCGGTCCGACCTCTTAGGCCGATCAGGTATACCACATCACGCGTGCGTAGGTCTTATCAGTTTACTGGGGGCGATTTATCATCAGTTCGTGCTGCATCGGTTGGGTCCGACCTACTGAACTGCCAGCGATAAATCGTTCCTGCTAGGCTGATGGTTTTTGCGCAAGCGTCTTATCGGAATGTATAGCTGGTAAGTTATTTTCATCACAGTTGCATTAGGTCTATCGGCTCGTTGAGGTTCCTTTACTATTATCGATCTGTGCTGCATCAGTTAGGTTTGAACTACTAGATCGATAATAATAGATTTATCCTTGTCGGGCTGATCGGTGTATATGCGACGTTCTATCGGAGTGCTTAGCCGATAGGTTATCTTTTTATAAAGCCGACTGTATTATCCATTCTGTTTTGGTCATCTATATTATCATCGGTTTTCTAGCCGATGCATATGTGTTTCCTCGGCAGTCGGCTGGCTTACTATTTTGCTTATCTATTGATAATCGGCTCCTAGCCGATGCACATGTTATACTGACATCTTGTCTATTTGCTCATAGCACTATCGGTTTCCTAGCCGATACACAGGTGCCATCGGCTATCGGCTACGAGGAGTCTATATCAGCCCGTATCGGCCGATAGCCGATTGCGCAATTGCTGCCGATCCGGGCACGAGGACCAACAAGGACCCAGACGCGAGCACGAGACCCGGGCGCGAGTACAGGCAGAGGCCCGGGCACGAGCATAGCGGCATCGGCTGGAAGGAATCCGTATCGGCTTGCTGGCCGATTGGATCAGTAATCTAATTTCTTCATCTCCTTGTCAATTGCTGGGTCAAATTGACTGGCACGCCCGCGAACCTCAAATATTTTAGGACCTGCACTGGAGCTAAGCAGATCTCCCAGGCCTTCGCGTGTCACCAGACGCCGAACCAGATCGTCAGCGAGCTTTTCGGCACACCCGGCGGTTTTCGGCGTCAACACCATCGTTTCCAGCCGATGTGCGTGATTATTTAACAAGTATCAACAGTCGGCTGGAAAACCCAATTGATGCGCTAGTGGAAGACTGTGGGCCGATTCGGGCAAGACTCACAGAAATTGAACACCACCTGCCCGAAGAACTCGTCGACGCGTTAACCCCTGCAGCATACCTGGAGTCTCATAGGTTTAAACTCATCAAGCTTAGACAACGCATAGCCGATCGTGCTGACCAATAGAAGATCACCGAAGACATCCAATCCAATCGGCTGCTAGCCCAGACAGAGAAGAAAAGACTTGATGATATGGCAGCCGCCCCCCAAGAGCTCCAACCCAAGCTAGATCAACTGAAGAAGAAGGAGGCTGATTTGCTGATAGAACTTGAAAAAGTTCGCAAGGATCTTGAAGCCACAGAATCCCAACTCATCGGCCTGCCACAAGCCATCCAAGACCAAGAGGCTAAGGTTACAGCGACGGTGCGTCAAGTCATTCATCGGCGCAAAAACTTGAAAACCATCCCGGGCTCCGATGAAGACGACATCCGGGCCATCAATGATATTGACCAAATCCGCCTGCACGCAATCAAAACGATCCAAAAGTTCATGTAAATTAATGACCGATGGCCTCTTGAAACATTAACTGTACTGTAATATATCCTGATCGGCTCTGCTGCTATCCCCTTTGTCCCTTGGCAATTTTTTCTGTTTGCTTGATCTAAAGGCGATATCAATTGATATCGGCTGTCTTTAGGCGATGCAAAACATCGCTTTCCGGATTTTTTAGAAATCGGCTATACTTAACCGATTTAAGAATCGATCCAAACGCTAGGATAGTATTTCTTGAGATATTTTCCGTTAAGCGCTTTAGCAAACTCCGTCCCGTCAAGATCTTCTAACACATAGGCGTTACCAGGCACACAGCGATTAATCCGATAGGGCCCTTCCCAATTAGGTGACCATTTTCCAAACTTATTATCTCTGGACCCGATCGGCAAAATCAACTTCCACACAAGATCTCCCTCGGCAAACGACTTAGTCACCACCTTCTTGTTGTAATGCCGAGCTGCCTTAGCCTTATTTTCCTTGATTCTTTCCAACGCCCTTAACCGATTCTGAGCCAAATCTTCAAGTTCATCTGTCATTAAGTTATAATAATCATCGGCCGTCAACTGATTCTGCAAAGAAATTCTCCTAGAGCCGATGTTAGTCTCCCATGGTAAAACTGCCTCATGCCCATACACTAACTGATACGGTGGCACCCGAGTAGATCCATGACATGCCATCCGATAGGCCCATAGTGAATCGGCTAGTGTAGTATGCCATCGCCGCGGCTGCTCATCAATTTTCCGCTTAATCAACATGATCAAACTCTTGTTAGAAGCCTCTACTTGTCCATTAGCCTGAGCATAATAAGGTGATGAATTTAATAGCTTGATTCCCATACTGGCAGCAAACTGTTGAAACTCATCAGATACGAAGATAGACCCTTGATCAGTGGTTATCGTCTGAGGAATCCCAAACCGATAAATAATATGCTCCTTCACAAACTCGATCGCCTCCTTGGACGTAACTTTCTTCAAAGGAATCGCCTCTACCCACTTGGTAAAATAATCTGTCGCCGCCAATATGAACTTATGTCCTTTACTTGATGGAGGAAAAACCTGGCCGATCATATCAATTCCCCAACCCCTGAACAGCCACGGTTTGATGATAGGATTCATAGCCGATGCTGGTGCTCACTGTACATTTCCAAATTTCTGACAATCTTGACACCCTTTATAGTACCTGAAGCAATCTTCCAGCATTGTCGGCCAAAAATATCCTACTCTTCTCAGCAACCACTTCATCTTATGAGCCGATTGATGAGTCCCACAGACGGCTTCATGCACTTGACACATAACCACTTTGGCTTCTTCCAAATCCAGGCACCTAAGCAGAACTCCCTCAAAAGTCCGATAATACAGCTCCCCATCAAGTAGCACATACTTAGTAGCTTTATACCGAATTTTCCTGGAAACCGATTGCGACGGATTTTGCAAGTAATCAATTATCTCCTGTCTCCAGTCATCGGTCTTGTTCTGAATGTCAATATCGGCTATCTCAACCTCAACCTGCCTATTCAGCCGATACCCTGAAGCAATCTGTGCAAGATCATTGGCTTCTAAATTCTGCTCCCTAGGAATATGATCTATTGATACCATCTTGAAATCCTTTAACAAATCCGTACATTCCTCATAATATGACCTCAAAACATCATCCCTGCACTCATATTCTCCAGACAACTGCTTGACCACTAATAAAGAATCGCCAATTATTTCTATGGCATCGGCCCCGTTCTCCTTCAAGAGTTGAAGTCCTTTTAGCACCGCCTCGTACTCTGCCTGGTTGTTAGTTCGATAAGGCTTAATTGTAAAAGCAAACTCAAAACTTGCCCCCGAGGCGATATGATAACTAAGCCGATACCAGATCCATGCTTGCAAACCGATCCATCAAAAAACAAAGTCCATGGGATCGCCTCTACATAGTCTTCATGAGCCCCTCTGTGTTGTACAATGAAATCGGCCACTGCCTGTCCCTTAATTGCTTTAGCCGATTCATATCTCAAGTCGAACTCTGTCAAAGCAAAAATCCATTTACCACCTCGCCCTTTCAAGACTGGAGCCAACAACATATATTTGACCACATCGGCCTGGCAAACTACTGTACACTCAACCGATAGGATATAATGCCTTAACATTGTACATGAGAAATATAAACACAAGCATAACTTCTCCACCGCAGGATATCTTGTTTCAGCATCCAAAAGCCTTCTGCTCAGATAAAACACAACTCGCTCTTTTCCCTCCAACTCCTGTATCAAAACGGACCCGATGGACTTCTCATCGGCTGACAAGTACAACCTGAACGGCACTCCTTTCTGCGGCGGAATCAAAACAGGTGGGGAACTCAGATAATTCTTGATCTCGTCAAATGCTTTCTGCTATGCTGCCCCCCACACAAATTCTTGATCGGCTTTCAGCTTCAATAATGGAGTAAAAGACTCAATCCTCCCTGACAAATTCGATATAAATCTTCTCACAAAATTAATCTTGCCGATCAATGATTGCAGCTCTGTCTTATTGCTTGGTGGCTCCGTAGTCTTGATGGCTCTGATGCTTCGCTGACTAACTTCAATTCCTCGCTCATGAACCATAAAACCCAAAAATTGCCCAGCCGATACACCAAAAGCGCATTTATTGGGATTCATCCTTAGTCCGTATTGCTTGGCTCTCTCCAGCACCTTTCGCAGATCAGCTATATGGCTTCCCTCACTTTTAGACTTAACCACCACATCATCAATATAAATCTCTACCAACAAGCCGATGAGATCATGAAATATATAATTCATCGCTCTTTGATAAGTCGCACCGGCACTTTTCAATCCAAAAGTCATTACTACCCACTCATACAAGCCGATAGCTCCTGGACACCGAAACGCAGTCTTATGTATATCTTCTTCAGCCATAAAAATCTGATTGTATCCTGCATTGCCGTCCATGAAGCTGATAATCTTGTGGCCTGAGGCTGCATCCACCAACAAATCTGCTATCGGCATTGGGTATTCATCTTTGGGGGTAGCTTTATTCAGATCCCGGAAATCAATACATATTCTCAATTTTCCGTTCTTCTTTTCCACCGGGACGATATTAGAAACCCACTCAGCATATCGGCATGGCCTTATGAACTTGGCATCATACAACCTTGTGATCTCTGCTTTGATCGGCTCATATAATTCTGCCTTGAATCTCCTTGGAGCCTGCTTGAATGGCCGATATCCTAGTTTAATGGGTAGCCGATGTTCAACAATTGATCGGCTTAATCCTGGCATCTCATGGTACTCCCAGGCGAAACAATCCTGATACTCCTTCAACAGTGCTATCAATTCTTCTCGAAGTTCAGGACTTAGTTTTTTGCTTATGTACGTCGGCCTTGGCTTATCTCCTGGTCCTATGTCAATTTCTTCCAACTCATCAACCGACGTAAATCCTTGCCCCAGTTTCCCCTCAAAGTCTTCAATGGAGCCCATCAGAGTAACAATTCAGAGCCGACTTGCTGAATCGGCTGTATCCCCTAGCTAGTGACCTTAAGGTAATCTCCTTCCCATATTTTTCTGGATAGGCAGTCAACACCATCGGCTTCCCAGACTGGTAGATCGGTCATTGCAATGTTGGTCGACCGATCTGCTAAGACCACTTCGACTTGATCTCCCTGCCACTGTATCAAACATTGATGCATTGTCGAAGGTACGCAACAGTTCGCGTGAATCCAGTCCCTGCCGAGAAGCAAACTGTACGACCCCTTTCCGTCGATGATGAAAAACGTGGTGGGTAATGTTTTATTCCCCACTGTCAACTCCACGTTCAATGCGCCTTTCGCTTTTGATGAATTCCCACCGAAGTCTTTTAGCACCATATTTGTCTTGATCAGATCTTCGGCAGTCTTCCCCAATTTCCGGAATGTGGCATGAGGCATGAGATTAACTACTGCTCCCCCATCAACCAACATCTTTGTCATCGGCTTCCCATTCACATAGCCCTTGATATACAATGGCTTTAGGTGCCGATGCTCTGACTCTTCAGGCTTATCAAATATAGCCTGATCGGGTTGCAACGTCAGTTGAGCAAAAATCTCCTCATCGCCTTCTTCATCTGATGAAAGTGCTTTGTATTCCCGAGGTAAAAAGAACACCATATTTGCTGGGGCCGATTGATCAGCTTCATCGTCCTTTTTCTTCATGCGCCATACTTGTTTAGTTCTCTTGTGACGATGATCGGCCTTTTCCTGATCTTGTCTTTGTTCTTCTTGTTGCTCTCGGTGTCGTAGTCACTGTGCCCTTCTCTTCTGATTCTTCGTGAATATCCCACTAGGGCACCATTGAGGATTCTGGACTTGTTTCTCACGTACTTCCTCTTCATCCTCTCCAAAGAACTCTTCATGGATCGGCCCTAATCGGCTATGAACCGATGCTCTTTTTCCAGACGACCGATCCTGCGAAAACCCCTTATGCTGATGGCAGTCTCATTCCTTGATCCCAGCAGAATCGGAAGAACTGGCAGTCCCAATGCGGATTATATCCTTCTGGTTCATCCCTCTGTTCCTCATATCTCGAATATTTTTCTATCATGTCCGATGCAGTAATCCTTGATTTATATCTTTGACGTCTTGCTCCATCGGCCTGATCCCTTGACGATGATCCCGCATAGACCATATTTACGGGGAACGGGTGCCCATCGATCTTCATCGGCTTCTTGTCTTCGAATTTGATTCTTCCCTGCTCGATAGCCGACTGAATTTGTTGCCGAAAAACTTTACACTCGTTAGTATGATGTGATATAGTATTGTGCCACTTGCAATATCTTTTCCTCTTTAGTTCTTCGGCTGAAGGAATCACGTGATTTGGCGGCAGTTGTATCTGCTTCTCTTGTAACAACAAGTCAAAGATTTTATCGGCTTTACTAATATCAAAATCATACCGCTCCTCCTTGTCGATATCCTTGACCCATGGACATGATACTGATTTCTTATTCCTGGCCCACTCTGCCAATCCAACCTCAGCATCGGATTCCTCATCGTCTGAGCTTGATGAATAGACTTGAACTTGAGCAACCCTTCTCTGGTATTTATCCCTTTTTGCCTCTTGAAATCGGCTTTCATGAGCCGATATCTTCTGTACCAGGTGCGCCAAGGACTCGAACTCTTGCGAAGAAAATCTCTCCTTAATCGGCGCCAAGAGACCCTGGAAAGCCAGATCAGCCAGATGCCCATCGCTCAGGTTTAAACTATAACATCGGTTTCTGATATCCCGAAATCGCTGAACATATTCCGGTACTGTTTCATCTAGTCATTGCTTAACCGATGTCAAGTCTGACAGTCTTAACTCATGAATTCCAGCAAAGAAATATTTATGAAACTGTTTTTCTAGATCGGCCCACCCCCGAACGGAATTTGGTGGTAATGAAGAAAACCACGTAAAAGCCGATCCTGATAGTGATAAGGGGAAAAACCTAACCCTCAGAGCTTCTTCAGCCGATGCCTCTCCGCACTGTGCTAGGAATCGGCTAACATGTTCCACTGTAGACGTGTTGTCCTGCCCTGAGAACTTAGAAAAATCCGGGACCCTGTATCAGTGTGGCAATGGAACCCTGTCGAACCACTCAGGATATGGATGTCGATGCATGAATGTTTGTTCCTTGGGCTTGATCCCGAACTGCTCCCTTACTATTTCAGCAACCTTAGTTGATAAATCTTCTTCCCTCAGGTTGTCTTGTTGATACTGCACGGGTGGAGTTTGTTGCCGATTCTGTCTATTATACTCCCTCTGGTAAGTACCTGGATCGGCCCCGCCTCCTGGGTAATTTTGCGGATACCCTCCATAGTAAGAAGACCGATGGTACCCAGTAGGAATATCCTGTTGCCCCCCAGCCTGGTTCTGTGCAAACATGTTTTCTGGTATATCTCTGCTGATGTTGTAAGCAATCTGAGTTGGCTCAACCTTTGGTGGGAGGTAAACAGGATCCCGAGCAGGCTCTTGAATAATTGTTCCATCCACCGTCTTCTTTATAAGATTATGAAGTGTGTTCACCAGAATTCCGGACTGATTAATGAGCCCGTGATGAACTGCTTCATTCACCATCTCTTGTAAGGATTTTACCGGTGGACTCTCAGGTGGCGTACAGCTCGATTCTCCAACCAATACTGGCTTCAGAAACTGGGATTTTTGAATCGGCCCTTGCCTCGTCATGCTGAAGGACTCTAAGCACAGCTTCTGAAAGTTGGCCATAGTTTGCTCAATTTGCTGTTTTTGTTCTTCTGTTAAATCTTCCAAGCTGACCGGAATTATGTTGTCTGTTTTAACTTCTTTCCCGGCCATGTTGCCAATCTGATTGTTGAAAACTTCGCGCTGACACTTTGCGTTGAAACTTCGCGTCCCACCGGGCGTGCCAACGTGTTGACGCCGAAAACCGCCGGGGGCCATCCGGCGTCTGGGAGACACGCGAAGGCCTGGGAGATTTGCTTCACTCCAGTGCAGGTCCTAAAATCTTGAGGTTCGTAGGCGTGCCAGTCAATTTGACCCTGCAATTGACAAGGAGAGAAGATGTCAAATTCGTGAGCCAATCGGCTGGAAGCCGGCTTGGACTCATCTCATCGGCCGATGGCCGATACTCACTGTAGCACTTATACATCGGCTAAAAGCCGATGATGGCAGGAGCAATAGCATAATAATAAACAAGTATTGCGCTAGCCGATCATCGAAGGGATCCTCAAAAACCGGCTATAAACTTGGTAAAATAAACAGGCAGAATGCATAAGTAAATAGATTAAATAGACTCCAGCCGACCATAGTTTAGAGTTACTGGTATTGTCGTGAAAAATACCGCCCGCGCCCGGGCCCTGGCCCTTGCTCACATCGGCTCCCGGGGTCTTCGTCCGCTGTTCGTGCCCGTGCCCGGATCCTTACCTGAGGTCGTGCCCGGGAACTTGTCTAAGATCATGCCCGGGAACTTGGCTGAGGTCATGCCCGAGAACTCACTTGTGCTTGCACTCGGATTGGTAGAGAAAATCAATCGGCTAGCCCTTAGCCAATCATAACAGTAACGCAGGCAAGGATATATAACAAAGCAAGCAGTATAATCGGTTGTATTTAAAATGAGATAACTTATCGGCTAAGCACTCCGATAACAACATCGCATAAAACCCATCGGCTTATTAAGAATAATGTTATTATTCAGTCTAGTAGATCAGACCCAACCGTTGCAGCACAGACTGATAATAGCGAGATCTCGACAGGCCGATAGATCTAATGCAATCGTGATGTATATGATAACTTATCGGCTATGCACTCCGATAAGACGCTTACACATAAAGTATCGACTTAGCAGTACCGATTTATCACTAGCAGTTTAGTAGGTCGGACCTAACCGATGCAGCACAAACTGACGATAAACCGCTCCCGGTAAGCCGATATGATCTATGCACGCGTGATGTGATATACCCAATCAATCTATGAGATCAAACTGAACTGATGCAGCCATAGATAAACTAAATATATCGTGGTAAGCCGACTACCATAAACCGACTAGAATATCGGACCTAACCAAGGAAGTCCTAGCCGATAGGTAGCTGGGGTGACGAGACTTACCCTCTCGGAGGAGTTCGGACCTAACCGATGCAGCCCGGCTCGAGAAGCAGGATCCCGTCGGAAGGGTGGCGATGCACCGAAATTGTATTGATCGAGTGATAATTTACAAGGTACCCGGGCATACATATATATACCCCGAGTTGACACAGTCCTGATAGGACACGGCATAAGATTTCCTAATTACAAAAGGAAACGCTAACAGGACCTGATCGGACATGAGATCAAGTCTGCTAAAGATAAAAACCAATATTGCCTAAATAGTAGACACGGTAAATAACTGCCATACTGCGGTCTTCACGGCTCCTTCCTGGATTCGGTCCCTTCTGGATCAATCTCCGTCAGTTGACTGTAACGCTCTCTTTGACCGACTCTGATACAGGGCCTTACCAAATTTTGGCGTTAACACAATCGCTAACCCTAGCCGAGCAAGAGGCGAAAAGTCGGGCACGGAAGCGGAAGACGAAGCGATTGGAGGATTTGGGGAAGATAAGGGAATCTTTTTCTCTCTCCCCGCCTTTTTATACAACCGATGCCAACTAGATGGGCTTGGGCCTACACAGTCAGCACTGGGCCACCAAGATATGAGTTCCTACAGTAGCATGCTCCATGTGGGCCGCCCGCAGGCTGAGTTGAAATTATAGTGCTGGAGCTACTAACAGGAGCCGATGAGGTAAACAGGTATGCTTCATGAGAGCCTTATTGCTAAACATGTATGTTTGGGTATCTGCTTTATCCACCAGGTCTCGAGGATACATCCTTATAAGGATCACAAGTTGGTCTTCATTAAAATTGGAGTTGCAGGTATCTTTCTCGGGTACACCTAACTGTGCTATGGATTTATTTTCGTAAAGTGGTACTCGGCCTACATGCGTGGCCACCAGTTGCCATGAGCAACGTTATTCTGGCTGATATGATGCTGAAGAGTCTAACTTCTGAGTAGTGCACTACTCGGGAGAGACTATAAATATCTTTTCCCGCTGACATGATGCGGAGGAGTCTAACTTCTGAGTGGGACGCCACTCAGAAAAGACTATAAAGCCCTTATTCCAGCTGACATGAAGCTGAAGAGTCCCATATACGAGTAGCATCCTACTGGGCAAGACTATAAATATATATTCCGACTGATATGAAGTTGAAGAGTCCTATATACGAGTAGTACCCTACTCAGCAAGACTAAAAAGTTTGTTCCGGTTGACATGATACCGAAGAATCTTATATACCAGTAGTAATCTACTCGGGAAAGATTATCAGGTTAAAGATCTTTGACTTTATGTTTAATTGTCTTCACAATTAAGCACAAAGTCAGGGGCTACACCTAATAGGTGCGCCTATTTGGTGCACACTATTCATACATCTATATGAAGCCCTTCATAGCCTCGTTGCTAGCTGACATGAAGCAGGACTCGGGAAGAAAACTTACTCGGACAAAGAGTATTCGGGAGCGTCGCACTTGGGCAATCTTCACCGTGGAGGATGAGCACTCGGCATCAACTGTGACTCAACTATGAAGGTCTCAAGGGCTACTGTGGAGGCCATGGGCCCCGGATACCTCGCTACCAGTATATGGGCTACTCGGATAGAGGATGGGCCGAATCATGTAATTAGAGATAAGATAGCACCCGGCAGGCCTTGCCTTGTACAATAAGGAAACATAGTCCTAGTCGGATAGGTTTCTATCTCTAAGAAGGATATCCTTTGGCCGTATCCTGCTGGGATCCTTATCATGTACCTCTGTCCCCTAGTATATAAAGGGAGGCAGGACGCCCCTCAAGGCAAGAGACAAGATCATCGATCATCAAACACCTCAGAGGAATAACACCTCAACTGGACGTAGGGTATTACCTCACATCGAGGGCTTGAACCAGTATAAATCTTCTCTGTGTTCCTCTACAATCCACCGAATTCACCTTCGCCGAGTAGCCCTATAGTTTTATTGCCGGTGCAGAGCATCGACACCTTGTTGTTTCCTGACTGCCCAGTTGTGTCTTGACTGTAATCTCGAGCTCTTGACTATTCTGATATACAGCCCTCGAAGCTGAGTTGAAGACCCAAACAGAGGGGAAACCAAGCTAAAGGAGGCCGAGAAAGCCAAAGCCGATCTGAGAAAGACAAGGCCGAGCTGGAAAAAGCCAAAGGCAAACTCGAGAAAGAAAAAACTGAACTGGAGAAGGCCAAGGCCAAGGTGGAGGCCGACTAAGAAAGTAAGTCTCCACTCTGACAATGACCTTGTCCAATCCTTTGATTACTCCGACTGCTATTTTGGCTGACAAGTTTACTTGCTAATGAATCTTGGCAGCTATGAGAGCCACTGCCCAAACCCAGTTTCATGCCTTTGCAGAGGAGATCAAGGTCATCAAGGAGTCACGGGAGATTCTTGCCGAGTCCATGAAAGAGCTCCTTGACATCATGGATCCTCACTATGTGGGAACCAGCTCCAACATGGTCTCCCAGGTGCAGGCGCGCCTTAACGAAGCCCTGAGTATCCTGGAGAGGTACTCGGATGAGCTTGTTATCGTCGGCGTGGCCCAGACCCTCGCGATGACCAAGTCGATCTACCCCAGGGCAGATCTTGAGGCCATCGGTGAAGGGTTTGCCGAAGCGACAACACCTGAGGAGGCATTGGAGTTGATCACCCAGGTGAGACTGGCTGCAGAGGCAATCACCAAGGACCTGGAAATGTAAGAACAATCCATCATGCAGTAGGTGTTTATAAAGTCTTTTGTAAGGACATGTGTAAATATATGTGCAATGCCGCCAAGCTCTGAGGTTTTACTTAGTTGTCATTAGCTCCACTCGACTGTATGGTCTACACCGAGTTAGTCTATAGGAACTTAATAAAATCGCTCACCGCAGAAAGCTGTACTTGGGGGATCATGACAAAGTCATTGCAGAACTTCATAACTTAAGTAAAATAGGCTCGTATATTATTGACAAAGAACATATAATACATGCAGCCCCCGACTCACCACTCGGTTGGAACAAGCGGCATGGTGAGTCAGAGGAAAACTGTACACATGGGAAGGTATAAAACTCAGGTATAGAAAGGACGTAGTTGTTCTATATTCCATGAGTTGCTGACGAGGGCACCGTCTTCAGTCTTCAGTCGATAGGCGCTTGGCCGTGTAACCTCGGTGATAATGAATGGCCCTTCCCATATTGGGGATGGTTTATGCCTGTCTTTGGTGGTTTGTATTTTTCTCAAGATGAGATCCCCGACCAAAAAGGCGCGGCCACGGACATTGCTATTGTGATAACGACGTAGGCCTTGAAGATACCTTGCCGATTGGATTATTGCGATGTCCCTCGCTTCTTCCAATTGATCTAGTTTGACCAATCGGGTATTGTTTGATCCATCTTCTGAGTAAGCCCGAACTCGCAGAGAGCCAAACTCTAACTCGATTGCTAACATAGCCTTAGCACCATAGACTAGAAAGAAAGGGGATTGCCCTGTTGCCCGACTAACCGTGGTTCTTAGAGACCAGAGAACAGATAGGAGTTCTTGTACCCACCGCCCTGCATACGGCTGTAGTCGGTCGAATATCCTGGCCTTGATACCTTGTATGACCATGCCATTGGCATGCTCAACCTACCCATTGCTCCGTAGATGTGCCACAGATGCATAACAATCTTGATGCCAAAGTCGTCACAGAAATCTTAAAATACGCCACCCGTGAACTGAGTACCGTTGTCCGTTATGATGCGGTTAGGAACCCCAAATCGGTATAATATACTCATGATGAAGTCCTTTGCTCTTGCCGCTATTATGGTAGCAACGGGTTTTGCCTCAATCCACTTCGTGAATTTATCCGCTGTGACGAACAAGTGTGTGAACTTGCATGCTGCTTTCTTGAAAGGCCTGACCATGTCAAGCCCCCATACTACAAAGGGCCAAGAGATTGGGATGGTTCGAAGTTCTTGGGCTGGAAGATTTGTTTGTCTTGCATAGAACTGACAACCCTCGCATGTGTGAACTATGTCTTTAGCATCTGTTACTGCTGTTGGCCAGAAAAATCCCTGCCTGTAAGCCTTTCTGACTAACGTCCTGGATGCGGCATGGTTGCCACATATGCCCAAGTGGATCGATTGCAGAATCTACTTGCCCTCGTCGGGTGTGACACATCGCATGAGGACATCGGATGCACTTCTTCGGTACAAGTCTTCTTCGGCTACTAGGAAACATTTGCTTCGACGTTTGATTTGTTTGGCTTGAATGCGATCTTCTGGGAGTTCATCGTCCAGGAGGAATTTGAGAACAGGAATCTGCCAATCTTAAGATATGACTAGTACTTCTTCTGTTGCTGGGGTAGGTTCAGCCCCTGACTGTTCTAGTGCTGGTTTCTTCTTGACTGATGGCTCCATTAGTTGCTCGACAAATATCCTAGTTGGGACCACTTCTCGCTTGGATCCCATGTTTGCCAATTCATCTGCAGCATCGTTGTATTATCATAGGACATGAGTTATCTCTAGCCCATCGAACTTGTTTTCCAGCTTTCTGACCTCCTGACAGTATGCCACCATGGTATCATCGAGACATGTCCAGTCTTTCATGACTTCGTTGACCACGAGTTGGGAATCCCCACGCACAACTAGTCGGCAGATGCCGAGTGATATAGCAATGCGGAGCCCGTGGATGAGTGCCTCGTCCTTGGCGACATTGTGGGAAGCCAGAAAGTGAATCTGGAGAACGTACTTGAGTTTTTCACTGGTGGGTGACGTCATTACGACGCTGGCCCCGGCGCCGCTGATCCTTAGAGAACCGTCGAAGTACATTGTCCAGTACTCTAGCTTGTCTATTGTTGTAGTCGTCTGAACTTCTGTCCACTCGGCCACAAAGTCAGCTAGAGCTTGTGATTTGATTGTTATCCGTGGCTGAAAGGTGATGTCGAACACCATTAACTCGAGCGCCCATTTAGCGATTCGGCCGGTGGCCTCACGGTTGTGCAGGACGTCCCCGAGTGGATACGATGTGACCACTGTGACTTGATACGACTGGAAATAGTGCACCAGCTTCTAGACAGTGATGAGTAGGCCATAGAGCAGCTTCTAGACCTGCGGATATCTCATCTTGGAGTCGGCAAGGATCTCGCTGACGAAGTACACTGGCCGTTGAACTTTTTGTATGTGACCCAGCTTGGGTTGCTCGACCACCAGGACCGTGCTGACTACCTAAGTGGTTGCCACCAGATACAACATTAATGGCTCTTGGGGCATAAGTGATGCCAACACGGGTGGTGATGTGAGAAATATCTTGAAGTCTTCGAAGGCTTGCTGTGCTTCGGGAGTCCATTGAAAATTATCTGCTTTCTTTAGTAATTTAAAGAAGGGTATGCCCTGTTCGCCTAGTCGGGAAATAAATCGGCTACGTGCCGCCATGCAGCCTATCAGCTTCTAGACGTCTTTTTGGCTAGTCGGGGGTGCCATGTTCATGATTGCTTTGATTTTCTCTGGATTGGCCTCAATGCCGTGATGCGATACGATGAAGCCGAGTAGCTTGCCGGATGGCACACCGAAGGCACACTTTTCTAGGTTCAACTTCATCTTGAATCTTCGAAGATTTTGGAAGGTTTCCTCCAAGTCAGCGATGAGGTCTTCTTTGGACTTTGTCTTGATCACCACGTCATCGACATATGCCTCCACGTTGCACCCGATCTGAGTGTGTAGACACCGCTGAATTGCTCGTTGATACGTTACTCCAGCTTTTTTCAAATCGAATAGCATGGTGATGTAGCAGTATGCTCCAAACGGCATGATGAAAGACATCTTTAGGTAGTCCTCCTCCTTCAGGCTGATTTGATGGTATCCTGAGTAACTGTCGAGAAAGCTGAGAAGTTAGCACCCCGCAGTTGAGTCCACCACCTGATCTATTCTTGGTAGACCAAATGGGTCTTTGGGGCACGCCTTGTTCAAGTCGGTGTAGTCGACGCACATGCGCCATTTACCGTTCTTCTTTCGGACCAGCACTGGGTTTGCCAGCCAATTCGGGTGGTAGACCTCTTTGATGAACCCGGCTGCGAGGAGCTTAGTTATCTCCTCCCGAATAGCATCTTTACGATCCTGTGCAATGCGCCGTAGCCATTGCTTGACTGGCTTGGCATCTGTCTTGACATTGAGGGCATGCTCGATCACCTCCCTTGGTACCCCAGGCATGTCAGCAGGTTTCCAAGTGAAGATGTCCTTGTTTGCCTGGAGGAAGGTGACGAGCGCATATTCCTATTTGGGGTCGAGTCCGGTCCCGACTAGAGCAGTCTTGGAGGGGTCGGAAGGGTCCAGGGGGATCTTCTTCGTGTCAGAGTCCGCTGAAATTCCTGACTTTACTGCCTTTTTCGCCGGAACTTGGTTGTCCTCAACTTCTGTTGTGGTGGCTTGCCGAATGTTGTCGCGTCCTACTACCGCTTCTTGAGACTAAGCCAACTCGCAGCTCTCTTTGTCACAGGTGAAGGCTTGCTTGACGTTGTTGCGAAGGGAGAGGACTCTAGCTGGCCCAGGCATCTTGAGCACCATGTAGGTATAGTGCGGTATCACCATGAATTTGGCGAGCGCCGGCCGTCCGAGTATCACGTGGTACACAGTCTTGAAGTCGGTGACCTCGAAGCAAACATTTTCTATGCGAAAGTTATCCCACTTGCCGAATGTGACCGGCAAAGTTATCTGCCCGAGAGGTGTTGAAGACAGACCAGGAATTATCCCGTGGAAGGGCGTCGTACTCGGCCGTAGTTCTGAACGAGGGATTTTCATCTCATCCAGGGTCTTGGCGAAGAGGATGTTGAGCACGCTGCCTCCATCTATAAGAACCTTCTTCAACTTAATATTTTTGACGACCGGGTCCAGGACGAGTGGATAGCGCCCTGGGTGGGAGACCCGATCTAGGTGGTCTGTGCATTCAAAGGTGATAGGCATTTTTGACCAGCGTAGATATTGGGGGCGTCTGCTGTAGAGACCGAGTTGACGTCGCGTGCCATTAGCTTCTGCTTCCTCTTGGACTTGTATGCAAATGGCCCTCCAAAGATATGGTTGAGCTCAGCCTGGGATCTTGATAATCACCGGCTGCACTTGGATCTGGCTTGTCTTTGTCCTTGTCGGTGCCAGATGTTGAAGCCTGCTCGGAGGCAAACTTCTTGAGCATGAAGCAGTCCTTGGCCGCGTGTTTACCCTTAGGATGAAAGGGGCAAGGCCCGTTCATCACTTTTTGGTACTTGTTATTCTTTGGGGGTCACGACCGAGTCCGCTCCACATTGGCCACCATGTTTTCTAACTTCCGCTTGCGGCTGCCGGATTTGTTCTGTGCTGGTTCATTGTCAGCTTTTGCCTTTTGGTCCTTCTGCCGAGACTCTTTCTTTTCGTCAAGGGCCTCAGCAACCACCTTGGCTGAGTCAACGTACTTGTTCGCCATATCGAAGAGAGCCTTGACAGAAGCTGGAGGCTTCCGAGTAAATTTTGCGATTAATGGGGCGTCCTTGACTCCCTTGCGGAAGGCGGCGATGACGACCTTGTCCTTGATCATTGGGATCGAGTTGTGCTTCTCAGAAAACCTTTTGATGAACTCACAAAGGGATTCATTCTTCCTCTGGTTCAAGTGGTAGAGATCATGCTCGGAAGACAGTCTTTCATAAGTCCCCTGGAAATTGGGTATGAAGCGTTCCTGGAGTTCCCCCAGGAGCCGATTGATCGCCTTGGGAGCCCTGTTAGCCATGTCCTCGCCGAGTCGGCTAGAGCGACTGGGAGATAGTTAGCCATGGCTTTGTGGTCACCTTCGGTAGCTCGGATCGCCAGAGTGTATACGGTGAGCTAGGACTAGGGATTGGTCTTGCTGTCGTATTTTTCGATTCCTGTAGGCTTGAAGCCCAACGGCCAGTCGACCTCTTGTAGCTCCTGGGTGAAGGCGGGTACGCCTTCATCTGCGTGAGGGCTCTAGCTCTAGTCATGGCGGTGGAATCGCTCATGGTGGAGACCGAAGCACTCGTACTCATCCTCCAATCGGCGGCGCTCATCGTCTTCGCGTTGGCGGCGCCGAGCGGCGCCGAGCGTTGATATCTTGGCGGAGATTGCGTTGCAAACGGACTTGGAGATCTTGGTTGAACCGGCGATCGTTCTGGGGACACCGCCGATTGCTGTTGCTTGGGTTGCCAAGAGATGTTTGGCATGACTCCGCATGCGGCTGACTTGAGCCGGCCGCCCGTGTCGTGCTGATGCAGACGAGACCGCTGCTGGAGAACCCGACCGGTTGGTTGGTATAAGTGTATCTCCCAACTGCTGGTGCTGCTGACATGCGGTAGCTGTAATCATGGCTTTGATCCTCGCTATAGTCGGGGTGGCCTGGTGATCAGGCCTGAGCTAGAGTGTATCCAGCAGGGTTGCCGCGGCCATGATGTTCTGTTGTGGCGTGACAAAGATGTCGTGGTCACCGACTATTGTCTGGAGGATTTGTTGCTGAGCAGTTCACCTAGCCCCGTGTAGCTCGTCGTTGCAAGCCTCGCGTTCGGCCTTCTCCTATTGCCGCAGTCGGCGGGCCTCCTCTTCTTGCTGCTCTTGTACTCGGCGCACCTCCTGTGGAGGGGTTGAAGCCATAAAGATTTCTTGGGGCAGAAGGAAGCTTGCCAGACTAGTGTCCGAACTAGTATTCGAACTATTGTCTGACTTGGAGTCAGAATCTGAGTAGTTCATCGGGGTGATGACGACTCCAACCTCCCTAGATCCAATCTGGAACGGCTCTAGGCCATGTTCGAACTGAACCTAGAGGATCAGGTTTGCCGCGTTGGATGTAGATTGTAGATGTCCGCGGTGTCGCCGAGTCTGCATGGGAGATTGACAATCTCTCCCCTTCCTAGCCCGACCCGGGCCGGCTCAAGGCCAAGTCCGAGCCAAACGCCAAAGGAGAGAGTTGTCCTGAGACCCGGGGAAGTAGAAGATTTCCACAGCAAATCGACAAGGGTTGCTGCGGCGTCATGTGGGCCGACTAGCACGAAGTCGGCCAATTCCTCGGCCAATTGGATCTAGTCCGAGTCGGCCAAGGTAAGGTTGCCAAACTTGTCGACGACGAAGTCGAGGCTTCCGAATGTAATCGTGTCTTCGGGGGAGAATTTGCTGCCGTCGACTCCGGTTGTCGAATCCATCGAGCTTGTTGAGGTTGGTCTCGCCGAAGCCCCTACCTGGCGCACCAACTGTCGATGTTTTACACCGGCAATATGAATATAGGGCTACTCGTCGGATCGAAACTCGATGGACTGCAAAGGAACACGAGGAGTTTATACTAGTTCAGGCCCTCGATGTGAGGTAATACCCTACATCTAGTTGTGGTGTATTCCTTTGAGGATGTATGATTCTGATGAATCTCTGTATCTTCCCTCAGGGGGTGCCCTGCCTCCCCTTATATATTGGGGGCAGGGGTACAAAGTAGGACTGTATAACCTGCCGGACTCCGACCAAGGGATCTCCTCTTAGAGATATAACCTGCCCAACTAGGACTGTATATTCCTTATCGCACAAGGCTAAGTCTGCCAAGCTCTATCATATCTCTAATTACAAGGCTAGGCCCATCCACTGTCCAAGTGGCCCATATGCTTGTCATGAGGTACCTGGGGCCCATGGCCTCCACACCACCGCATAGCGCTACCTCCCCAACCGGCCTCACTACCAGGCCTGCAGCACCTTCCAGCCGGCTGATGACGAGAACGACACCTCCATCGTCCACATGAGGCGGGCGATGTGGGCCATGGACTACATGCACGCCAACTGGGTGCGTGCGGCCCACAAAAGGGAGGATGCCAACAGGATGACCATTATTGGTCTCCAGAACCGGATTGACCATCTGAAGAAGGAGGTCATGGAGTTGAAGGGACAGCTGCCACCCAGTGGGGCCAGGATCCATCTGACCCCGAGGAAGAGGACCCTTCCTTCGGTGTGTATTCAGTTGGCCCCTAGGAATAGGCCACACGCACTGCCAGCTCCTTCACCAGTTCCAGCTCCAGCTCCAGCTCCAGCACCCGTGCCATCACCAACCGGCAGCATGATTAGCGTGTCGTCAAGTGGTGGCAGCTCTCAGGGAGGTACCAACATCCACGGGGGCTTCACCTCCACCGATGATAGCAGCTCCCTCTATGGGTCCCACACCCATAGCCAGGCCAGTTCGTCGGCTCACAGTAGTGAGGACTACGTGAGCGGATCCAGGAGCCGCATCGACGACGAGGTGGGCAACGAGCAGGAGCCGGAGTATAATTCAGATGACTGCAGGAGCCATTCAGAGCACTAGGTGTGCCATCCTTAGCTTTAACATTTTCCTAGTTTGATTTCATGTTTAGTTGTAATGTCAGGATGTTTGCTTTGGGGTAGTTGGTGGTTCATACCGTCTGTTGTGGTATGGCCGCCTCAGTTAGGAGTTGAATTGCTTTTGTTATGTTTCCAAACTATGCACTTCAGTTAATTTAATTCAATCACTTAATTATCACTCCAGTTTCTGAGCCACCTGTTTTTCTCCTTTCCTCCAATTTCCATCTCCCCCTTCAGATGGTGAACACCAGGAATGGTAACCGCGTTGCTAGCAATGTGTCGATGTTTTGTATCGGCAACAAATATATGTGGCTACTTGAGAGACCTAAACTCGATGGATTGCAAAGGAACACGAACAATTTATACTGGTTCAGGCCCTCGAGATGAGGTAATACCCTACGTCTAGTACTGGTTTCTCTGGTGAGGTTTCGATGTCTGTGATTCTCTGCCCTTAGGGGGCGCCCTGCCTTCCCTTATATACCGGGGGACAGGGTTATAGAGTAGGAATCCTAGTCGGACTTCGACCCGAGGATTTCCTTCTAGGAATACAACGTTCACGACTAGGACTGTATCCTAACCTTGTTGTACAGGGTTATGTATGCCAAGTCCTATTGTATCCCTAATTACAAAGGTAGGCCCACCCTCTGTCAGAGTGGCCCAATAGTTTCTCATGAGGTATCCTAGGGGTCATGACCTCCACAACAGCCCTTGAGACCTTCATAGTTGAGTCACAGCTGATGTCGATTGCTCATCCTCCATGGTGAAAAATTCCCAAGTGCATTGCTCCCGAGTACTCTTTGTCCGAGTGCTTCTTCTCCCGAGTCCTGCTTCATGTTAGCTGGCAACGAGGCTATGAAGGGCTTCATAGAAAAATATGAATAGTGTGCGCCGAATAGGCCCACCTATTAGGTGTAGCCCCCAACTTTGTGCTTAATTGTGAGACAATTAAGCATAAAGTCAAAGATCTTTAAACTTTTAGCCTTTTCCAAATAGTATACTACCCAGAAATTAGACTCTTCAGCGTCATGTCAGCTGGAAGAATTTTTGCTCAGGGCAATTTTTGGCTAAACATGTAAGCCGAGTACCACTTGTTGGATTTAACCCAATATGTGGTCAGGTGTACTTGAGAGATACTTGCATCCCCAATTTTGATGGAGACCAGCTGTCGATCCTTATAAGTATGTATCCTCAATACCTGGTAAATAATCAAGATACCCGAATGTATACACCTAGCTATAGGCTTAGCTTGAAGCATATCTGATTATTTAATCGGTTCTTATAAAATAGCACATGCATCACGGTTTTAATGCGACTAGCGGGCGACCCAATAGGCATGCTATTTAAGAACTCATATCTTTGGCCTACTACTGAATAAGCCGGCCAAAACTGACCTACCCAGCACAGCCCTATTTCAGCGTCGATAACCTCAATTGGTCAGAGGAATCCTTGTCTGCAAGCCTTTCTGACTTATGTTCTGGATGCAGCATGGTTGCCACAGATGCCCGAGTGGATATATTGCAGGATCTGCTTGCCCTCCTCAGGTGTGACGCAGTGCATGAGAACTCCGGATGTGCTTTGACGATATAGGTCTTCTCTGACTATGATAAAGGTTTTGTTCCGTCGCTTGATTTACTCGGCTTCGTTGTAATCAAAGGATTGGGGTCTTCCAGTCTTGAATAATAATGAGCACCTCTGTAGATTTTGGGTTTGATGCTGCTCCCGACTAAAAGCTCCAATAGTGGCTTGTTGCCATGTTTTTGCTAGATAGGTACCCGAATGCTACGCTAGCATAGGATTCGGTTGGCGACCCTCTTGGGGCATACCCAACCTGACAAAATTATAGCCGAATAAGATACCTGAACCTCGTATTAGCACAGGATTCGACTGGCGACCCTCATGGGGCATACCCTACCCAACAAAGTTATGGCCAAATAAGGTACCTGAACCTTGCATCAGCATAGGATTCGGCTGGCGACCCTCATGGGGTGTACCCTACCTAGCAGAGTGGTACCCGAGCTTCAACTGGTGCCAAAGGTCGGTTATTAGCCGAATAAGGTACCCGAACCTCGCATTAGCATAGGATTCGGCTGGCGACCCTCATGGGGCATACCTTACCCAGCAGAGTTGTGACCCAATAAGGTACCCGAACCTAGCATTAGCATAGGATTCGGCTAGTGATCCTCATGGGGCGTACCCTACCCAGCCAAGTGGTACCTGAGCCCCAACTGGTGCCAGAGGTCGGTTATTAGCCCACATGGAGAGTGTGGCGCCTCCCGACTAGGTGGAAGGCCACCATGTGCATAAGGCACCCGATCCCAGGATCAGTAGTCGGGTACGCACAACAATGATACAACAGAGTTACAATAATACATAACAGAGTACTTACATATACGTACAAGGAGATCCATCCAGGACAGACCCGGGATGGGCAAAATAATCAACTGGTAAACTAGCGAAACAGCAGAACAGGGCGGAAGCTGGACAAAACTACTCCACAGGCTCGGTTGGGAACTAGGCTCGAAACCTTCAGAAGTCTTCGTAGTCGCCTGTCTTGGAGGAACTCGGCAGCAGTCGGCATCTTCGTCTTCCACTCCAAAACCTACTATACATATATGAACAAGGTGAGTACTTTCGTACTCAGCAAGCCGGGAATGATGCCTGGGTCAGACAAAAAGGGCTAAGGGTTTCATTTGCGAAAGACTGCCTTATTAAACTCTTTTCTTTGCAAACACTAAGTGAGTTCCAAATTTAAGTTGGCGGACAGAGGCTCACGCCTCATCCAATCCGCAAGTTGCTTTTCAACAACTCACCACTTAAGAAATCAAGAGTAAACATTCATGTTCTTATCATCTTTACTTTGCATTTGTGGTCCTTTTATCTCCCGAGTAGTACAAACCATCGTTGACCCTGAGACTCGGCCTACAACCAAGATCTCAGCTGGTGGCACTTGAATGCCCGCTACACTGGCTTCAACCAGCTAGCTAGTCGGCCGCCCTGGCTACAACCCGGGGCTTCATCATCGCTGCCCTGGCTAAAACCCGGGGAGCATGATTCATGGCACTAAATGCCCGCTAGGCTGGATACAACCCAGCTAGCTATCGGCCGCCCTGGCTATAACCCGGGGGCTCATCATCGCTGCCCTGGCTACAACCCGGGAGCATGATCATGGCACTTTTGAATGCCCGCGCTAGCTGGCTACAACCAGCTAGCTAAACACTGCTGCCCTGGCTACAACCCGGGAGCGTGCTCATCACCGTCTTCTGGCGTACAACCCGAAGACTGAATTGCCGCCCTGGCTACAACCCGGGGGCTTAAACTTTGCTGCCCTGGTGCTACAACCCGGGAGCATGATCTTCATCATGTTTACTTTTCATACACTTGTTTATGGTGCTTAACACCCCGGACCACACAGATCCGTTTCTGGCCACACAGGCCTTCTGTTTGCTTACTCGGCAAACTCAGGTCACGGTTCCCTTTCCATCAAACACTTTTCACAAATCACTGGCAAACAAATCTACGCCATGGGAATCGGTCCTTAATGATAATACATAGCCAAGCCACACAGGCACTGTCTCTGTACATCAAGATTTTCACAAAATCTTTCCTTTATTTTCACAAAACGCGCCGATACACAAGGTATCGGGTTTTCCAAACTGTTTAGTAAAACCCATCATTTTTCCCAACGACAAAAAACGTTGCAGAACTAAGCCATTCTATTCGGCATCGTATCCTCAGATAGGATGCTAGCGTGCCTTTGTGGGGGCTCTTCAAGGGAGAAATATAACAACATCCTACCAATAAGTGCTACTACTGGGTAGGTCCATCGGTTGCGCTGCATAAACCGAGGCCAACAGTTTAAAAAGGTGTAACTAAGCATGCATATATTTTCCAAACAACATAGTTTTGCATATATGGGAACAATTGATCAAAGAGGCTTGCCTTGTTCAAGGAGGGGTCTTCTTCGGCGAAGGTGGCTTCGGATCGTCCACCGGTTCAGGTTCTGAACAAGCAGAAAGAAACATACTGATAAGCAGGAGAAGTAAACACCAAGAAAAGGATCAAGAAGTAGTGGCTGCAGAAAAGGGGGCAGTCGCTGAACCGGCTTACGAACCAGGCGACAGAGCTCCAAAGCTAGAGAGGATGAAAACTTAGCAGAGCTGGAGCTGGCCGGTTTGGCAAAACAAAAGGAAGAAGGGGGCACGGTTGCCATATATATATATAGCCGACGTGCAAGGTTGAGGCACGTGGAGCTGGGCAACGGGTGGAGCAAGCGAAGTCAAGATGAACTGACAGGGATATGACAGGAAGTGACTTTGGGAGTCCAACTGGTCAGGAGTTGGCAGGCACTGTAGCTGCGATGAGACATTAAGGTCAAGGCTAAGACAGGTTGGAGAAATCTCACTGACCGGGCTTCGGACTGACCACTGGTCCAAAGCGATGCTGCGGTTAGGTGAAGATTGATTCTTCACTACTTCGGTAGTCGGTAGCGTCCAACGGGCGGGGTGCAACTCGGGGGACAAAGAAGCAACAGGTCTCAACAAGGTTTAGTCGGCCACATCACCGTGCTCACTCGGCAGCAAGGAGTCCGAGTAAGACAAGGATAAGGGCAGGATAACAGGACTGAGTAGCAACGTCTACTCGGCACAAGAGAGAAGGAAGTCGCTGGCCGGGAGAGGGAAAACGGAGGCACAGCTGACGGGATAGGAAAAGATTAAGATCAGAAAACCAGTTACAACAGGGAAAGGAAAGCGGGTCGTTACAAACCTCCCCCACTAACAGAATCTCGTCCGAGAATTCGGCTACTAGGCAAAGAGCTCCGGTACTCAGCTTTGAAGGCGATCTTCTCGTTCCATGTAGCTTCGTTTTCAGAATGGTTACTCCATTGCACCTTGCAGAAATTTGATTACCTTTCGTCTTGTATGTCTGTCCCTTGTCTCCAAAATCCGAATAGGGCGTTCCTTGTATGTAAGGTTGCGTTTACGTTGATCTCTTCCAAAACGAACTTGCTTTCTGGGATGCGAAGAACATTTCTTCAACTGGGACACATGGAAACAACGTCGTGGACGTCAGAGAGTTCTTCGGGTAACCTCAGTTGATACGCCACTACTCCGCGTCTGTCGACAATAGGGTAAGGTTCCGATATAAGCGAGGCGCTAGCTTTCCACCCATTCCAAATCTCTTTGTTCCTCGTAGGGGTGATACTCGGAGATACAACATGGTCTCCTATCTGAAACTCGAGCTCTCGTCTCCGATTATCTGCATAGTTCTTCTGCCGGGTTTGGGCTGTCTTCAAGCGCTCTCGGATAACCTTAACTCGCTCTTCTGCCTCTTTCAAAATGTCTGGTCAAAACCGTCTTTTCTACTACGTCTGTCCAACAAGTGGGGTTCTGCACTTGCGTCCATATAGTGCTTCATTGGGGGGCCATCTGGATACTGGCTTGATAGCTGTTATTGTAGGAGAACTCGGGCATAAGACAGACAGAATCCCAGGTTCCTTCAAAATCCAGGCACATGCTCTTAGCATATCTTCCACGATCTGGTGATCTCTCGGTTTGTCCATCCTGGGGGTGATATGCGGTACTGAATTCAGGTAGTGGCCCATTGTCTCATGCAACTTTTGCCAAAAGTGGGAGGTGAACTGAGCTCTCGGTCAGACACTATCTTCTTTGGGACTCCATGTTGGCAGATAACCTTGGTCAGATACAGCTCGGCTAGCTTTCTTGGCGGGGTAGGTTGTCTTGACGGGGAATAAAGTGGGCGACCTTGGTCAGTCGATCCACTATTACCCAGATGGAATCATGTCCTGCCGGGGTCTTAGGTAACCAACGATGAAATCCATTCCTATTTTTCCCATTTCCACTTCGGGTATCCTTAAGGGCTAAAGCAATCCTGCTGGCTTTCTGATGCTCTGCTTTAACCCTTTGGCAAATGTAACAAACTGCGACATACTCGGCCATATCTCGCTTCATTCCAGGCCACCAGTAATGGTCCTTAATATCCTTGTACATCTTGGTACTTCCTGGGTGGATGGAAATAAGCGGACTCATGGGCTTCTCTCAAGATCAAGTCTTGGATTTCTTCTGTCGGGTACGCAAATGCGTTTCCCAAACCAAACAGTTCCTTGCTGTCGATGGAGAACTCGGGGGCTTTTCCCTGGGTCATGCTTTCTTTAGAGATACAATCTTTTCATCTACTTTTTGAGCTTCTCTGATCCGGTCCTCCAAGGTAGGCTGAATCAGCAAGTCGCCAGCGTTCCTGGCTTGACCATATTTATCCTTAGCTTTTCCAGCTCTCGACTTAGCTCGGGTTGAAGGGGCGGGGTCAAGATGGCATTTACAATGGACTTTCCGACTGAGGGCATCGGCAACAACATTTGCCCTGCCAGGGTGGTAAGTATTCCAAGGTCGTAATCCTTAATCAACTCAAGCCATCTTCTTTGTCTGAGATTAAGCTCCGTCTGAGTGAAGATGTACTTCAGACTCTTATGATCGGTGTATACTTCACACCGGTTTCCAACCAGGTAGTGTCGCCATATCTTCAAGGCATGCACTACTGCTGACAACTCTAGGTCATGGGTCGGGTAGTTTCAGCTCATGGGGTCTTAACTGTCTTGAGGCATACGCAACCCACTCTTCCTTCCTGCATAAGCACACAGCCTATGCCTAGTCGGGATGCATCACAGTATACCTCAAAGTCTTTCCTGATATCCGAAAGGATCAACACAGTGGGTAGTCAGCCTTTTCCTTAACTCCATGAAACTTTTCTCACAGGGTCACTCCATCAAACCTCTTTTCCTTTTTTAGCAATTCTGTCATGGGTTTGGCAATCCTTGAAAATCCTTCAATGAATCTCCGATAATAACCAGCCAAACCTAGGAAACTTTTCACTTCCGTGACCGTAGTCGGGATTTCCAAGAAAGCACGTCTCTCACTTTCCCCGGTCCACTTCTACTCCTTGGGCAGTGACCACATGCCCGAGAAAGCGACTCGGTCTAGCCAAAACTCACACTTCGAGTACTTGGCAAACAACTGGTGCTCTCTAAACTTTCCTAGAACCATTCTCAAATGTCCAACATGTTCTTGCTCGTCCTTGGAGAAGATTAGGATATCATCCATAAATACCACGACAAACTTGTCGGAGATATTCCATGAATAACCTTTCATAAGGACTCATGAAGAAAGCTGGAGCATTAGTGAGTCCGAAGACCATCACCGTATACTCATATTAATCCATATCGGGTCAGGAAAGCTGTTTTGGGTATATCTCAGATCTGATCTTCAATTGGTGGTATCCTGATCTCAAGTCAACTTTAGAGAAAACTTTAGCTCCTTGCAGCTGTCGAACAGATCATCTATCCTTGGTAGAGGATACTTATTCTTGATGGTTACTCCATTCAGTGCGCGATAATCAACGCACATCCTCTTGGTCTTTATCCTTCTTTTCCACTAGGAGCACTGGAGCTCCCCAAGGTGAGTGCTAGGTCGCACAAAACCTAGGCTCTCAAGTTCTTCTATCTGCTCTTTCACTTCGGCTAACTCATTAGCCGCCATTCTATAGGGTCTCTTGGATATGGTGCTGTGGCCGGGTAGCAACTCTATAGAGAATTCAATCTCTCTATCAGGGGCATTCCGGGTAAACTCTCTGGGAAGACATCAGGGTACTCTCATTGACCACCGGCACTTCTTCCAAAGGGACTATTTTCATGGAGCTCAGGAGGGGTCGGTTCTTAGGGTCTCCAAGGAGGCAAACTTCACTTCTTGTCCAAAAGGGCACTGCAGGGTTTATGGTGCTAGTTGCCACAGTCTATTCGGCCCTTATGCTTAGCTAACCAGTCCATGCAAGAATCAAATCCAAGCCTTGTGATTCCAGGACAATGGGGTTGGCTGAGAAACTAACTCCTTTAATTACCAAGGTAACTCCAGGGCAAGATTGGTCTGACCTAAACTCCTTGCCAGGGGAGTGTATGACCATAGGTATACTAAGATCTCGAACATCCCAACCATACTTATCCACAAAAGATTGAGAAAATAAGGAATGCGATGCTCCAGAATCAAACAGAACAACTGCAGTACGGAGTTGACAAGAAACGTACCCATTACCACATCTGAAGCTTCTCGGGCTGTCTCTGACTGGATATGATTGACTCGGCCACGTCCAAAGGTCGGAGGGCACGGGGAGGCAGATCCATTAGTATGTGTAGTCGGCTGTCCTCGACTGAACACAGGAGCTCTTGAAGCGCTGGCGTTAGGGCGTCCAGGGACTGCAGGGTCTTGCTTCTGGGGACAGTGTCGGGCGAAGTGACCCAACTCGTTGCAGTTGTAGCATCGGCTTCCTGGCACTCGAATACTCTTCCGCTGAAGGCCGGCTGAGGTTAGGGCGACTGTTGCACCGGTATTTTGCACTGAGGGGTCCGGACTGAACAGAAGAAGTCGGGCGAGAAACAGACGAGCGAAACACCTGCTCTTGAAACTGGATGGGGCAAACTGACGGGAAGGACTGGGGAGATAGGGCCTAGAACTCGACCACTACGAGACTGCATCTGGGAGGCCTTGCGCTTGCGAAAAACGTCGATCTCCTTCCTCGCATCTTCAACCACTAAGCTCTGTTAACCATGTGCTGGAAAGTAGGGAAGTCATGGGCAAGAAGCTGGACCTTCATTGCCACATTCATCCCTTTCAGAAACCTTCTGATCTTCTTCTTGTCCGTGTTCACGTCCTCTGGTGCATAGCGAGCTAGATGGTTGAACCTGCTCAGGTACTCGCTGATGCTGGAATGTCCCTGCTTGAGGTTGTTGAACTCTTCTCTCTTGATGTCTATTACTCCTTCTGGGAACATGTGCGTCTCTGAAGGCTTCCGCAAACTCGGGCCAGGCGATGTTGGCGGCATCTTTGATGGGCAGCACAGTAGTTTTCCCCACCAGTCAGCTGCGGAACCATGAAGTTGATGTGCAGCAAACTGGGTCTTTTCCGTGGGTGTGCACTGCACTAGGTTCAGCTTTCTATCCATATCCTTCAGCCAGTCATCAGCCTCCATTGGCTCAGCGGTCTGCGAGAACTCGGCTGGACGGGACCTCATGAAGTCGGCAAGCTTGGAGCGGCTACTGACTTGTTCTGGTCGAGCTTGATGGAGAAGAGGCTGCATTGCGGCCAGATTCTGAGCAATGCTTGCAAAATCTGGGTCTGGATGGCCATAAGCTGCTGGGGGTCTGCTGGAAGGTGAGGAGGTTGAGGCAATCTCTCAGGTTTTGCTGTTGCAGCGTCGAAGGTACCAAGGCGGCTGCACGGCCACTTCCTGACATCCGATCGTGGGTCTGCTCCACTTCTTGTTCCTCCGCGCAGTAAGCAGGTTGTTGCGGACTGGACCTTGGTCTTCAAAACCCAAGCGGGCCGGGGTACGGACGGCACGCGCTGACGTTCTGCCATCTGGTCCTAGAAAAGGGCAACCAAAGGAAGAGGGGCTCAGCAAGGATATCGGCAACCAAACCGATGGAACAGACGAAGGAGCAACAAGATTAGCAAGATGGATTCAAGCAGCAGAACAAGGAATATACTCGGGAACCCAGCCTCAACGAAAAGATGACAGATGGGGCACTGGAACCTAAGAGCTTGCGCAGGAACCCAAGGTAGGGAAACAGCCAAGAGTTTAGAAACATTTCCAAATTCTACAAAGCAGAGAGAGGTACCCAGACAAGTCCTAGTCTTTTGCAAATAGTATAGTTTTCAAAATAAGATCCTCAAAGACATCTACACGGGTGGGGTTTCGTTCCTAGGGCCAACCTTTTGCTCTGATACCACCGCTGTGGCACCTCCCGACTAGGTGGAAGGCCACCATGTGCATAAGGCACGCGATCCCAGGATCAGTAGTCGGGTACGCACAACAATGATACAACAGAGTTACAATAATACATAACAGAGTACTTACATATACGTACAAGGAGATCCATCCAGGACAGACCCGGGATGGGCAAAATAATCAACTGGTAAACTAGCGAAACAGCAGAACAGGGCGGAAGCTGGACAAAACTACTCCACAGGCTCGGTTGGGAACTAGGCTCGAAACCTTCAGAAGTCTTCGTAGTCGGCCTGGTCTTGGAGGAACTCGGCAGCAGTCGGATCTTCGTCTTCCACTCCAAAACCTACTATACATATATGAACAAGGTGAGTACTTTCGTACTCAGCAAGCCGGGAATGATGCCATGTCGGTCAGACAAAAAGGGCTAAGGGTTTCATTTGCGAAAGACTGCCTTATTAAACTCTTTTCTTTGCAAACACTAGTGAGTTCCAAATTTAAGTTGGCGGACAGAGGCTCACGCCTCCATCCAATCCGCAAGTTGCTTTTCAACAACTCACCACTTAAGGAATCAAGAGTAAACATTCATGTTCTTATCATCTTTTACTTTGCATTTGTGGTCCTTTATCTCCCGAGTAGCTACAACCACTCGTTGACCCTGAGACTCGGCTACAACCAAATCTCAGCTGTGGCACTTGATGCCCGCTACACTGGCTTCAACCAGCTAGCTAGTCGGCCGCCCTGGCTACAACCCGGGGGCTCATCATCGCTGCCCTGGCTACAACCCGGGAGCATGATCATGGCACTAAATGCCCGCTAGGCTGGCTACAACCAGCTAGCTATCGGCCGCCCTGGCTACAACCCGAGGGCTCATCATCGCTGCCCTGGCTACAACCCGGGAGCATGATCATGGCACTGAATGCCCGCTAGGCTGGCTACAACCAGCTAGCTAAAACACTGCTGCCCTGGCTACAACCCGGGAGCGTGCTCATCACCGTCTTCTGGCTACAACCCGAAGACTGAATTGCCGCCCTGGCTACAACCCGGGGGCTTAAACTTTGCTGCCCTGGCTACAACCCGGGAGCATGATCTTCATCCTGTTTACTTTTCATACAATTGTTTATGGTGCTTAACACCCCGGACCACACAGATCCGTTTCTGGCCACACAGGCCTTCCGTTTGCTTACTCGGCAAACTCAGGTCACGGTTCCCTTTCCATCAAACACTTTTCACAAATCACTGGCAAACAAATCTACGCCATGGGAATCGGTCCTTAATGATAATACATAGCCAAGCCACACAGGCACTGTCTCTGTACATCAAGATTTTCACAAATCTTTCCTTTATTTCACAAAACGCGCCGATACACAAGGTATCGGGTTTTCCAAACTGTTTAGTAAAACCCATCATTTTTCCCAACGACAAACAACGTTGCAGAGCTAAGCCATTCTATTCGGCATCGTATCCTCAGATAGGATGCTAGCGTGCCATTTGTGGGGCTCTTCAAGGGAGAAATATAACAACATCCTACCAATAAGTGCTACTACTGGGCAGGTCCATCGGTTGCGCTTGCATAACCGAGGCCAACAGTTTAAAAAGGTGTAACTAAGCATGCATATATTTTCCAAACAACATAGTTTTGCATATATGGGAAACAATATGATCAAAGAGGCTTGCCTTGTTCCAAGGAGGGGTCTTCTTCGGCGAAGGTGGCTTCGGGATCGTCCACCGGTTCAGGTTCTGAACAAGCAGAAAGAAACACTGATAAGCAGGAGAAGTAAAACACCAAGAAAAAGGATCAAGAAGTAGTCGGCTGCAGAAAAGGGGGCAGTCGGCTGAACCAGGCTTACGAACCAGGCGACAGAGCTCCAAAGCTAGAGAGGATGAAAACTTAGCAGAGCTGGAGCTGGCCGGTTTGCAAAACAAAGGAAGAAGGGGGCACGGTTGGCCATATATATATATAGCCGACGTGCAAGGTTGAGGCACGGTGGAGCTGGGCAACGGGTGGAGCAAGGAAGTCAAGATGAACTGACAGGGATATGACAGGAAGTGACTTTGGAGTCCAACTGGTCAGAGGAGTTGGCAGGCACTGTAGCTGCGATGAGACATTAAGGTCAAGGCTAGGACAGGTTGGAGAAATCTCACTGACCGGGCTTCGGACTGACCACTGGTCCAAGCGATGCTGCGGTTAGGTGAAGATTGATTCTTCACTACTTCGGTAGTCGGCGTCCAACGGGCGGGTGCAACTCGGGGGACAAAGAAGCAACAGGTCTCAACAAGGTAGTCGGCCACATCACCGTGCTCACTCGGCAGCAAGGAGGTCCGAGTAAGACAAGGATAAGGGCAGGATACAAGGACTGAGTAGCAACTCTACTCGGCACAAGAGAGAAGGAAGTCGGCTGGCCGGGGAGAGGGAAAACGGAGGCACAGCTGACGGGATAGGAAAAGATTAAGATCAGAAAACCAGTTACAACAGGGAAAAGGAAAGCGGGTCGTTACAGAGAGTACCAAGGTAAAGGTGACATTCGAGTCCCGACTGGCATGAGTACTCGGACAATAGCCCTCGTGGAGCATTCCAAGTGATTCTTGTGGCAGACTAGTCTAGCCCCCGAGCGTAGGAGATAGGCTCATAGCCCTGAGTTCCTGTTATGTGTATCCGGAACTGGCCTTGCATTATAAGCATATCGGATGAGTAGCATCTGATGAAGAAAACAATCACTCGGAGAAAATTTATGTATTTTACAATAGATGTAAATATGTGTTCCTCCTCTTATTGACATTAATTTCCCCGAGTAGTTGACCCCTTATGTTTAAACACTCTGCCCAACTAGTCCTAGCCCCCTAGCGTCGGGAGTCGGCTCATGGCTCTTTCCCAGACATGTGTTTTGGGTGACTTGAGTTCGTTTTTCATGGAGCAAAGCTTCACAGATCGGAATTTATGCTACTCGAGTACTTTTGCAATCATTAAGAGCAAAAACAGAAAATGCGCAGAATGTACACCTATTAGGTGTAAGCTGCTGTGGCATTGGCGAGGCCAAGTGAGGAATATTTATCAGAAAGCAACTTAGCTATTCGGTATTGCACAAGTTGGAAGTGGGGATGCCATCCTTGCATTTGAGCTTGTGAGCCCCCGAACATGTCACTTGTCGTTCTGATAATCTTCAGTTCTAGGAGCTTGAAGACAATTGCGACCGACTGCAACAATGAAGACATCTGGCTTGCTTTTGTGGTTCCCGGCTTTAGTCGGGGCCGCGTCATCGGTGTCCTTCCACTCTTTCTGCCGAGGTGCCTTTTTGTCATCAAGAGCCATAGCAACAGCGTCGGCCGAGTCGGCGTATTTGTTCGCCATGTCGCACAAAGCCTTGACCGAGTTGGGAGGCTTCTGAGTGAATTTAGCGATGAATGGGGGGTGTCTTTGACTCTTTTTTGAAAGGCGGCGATGACGACCTCGTCCTTGATCATTGGGATTTAATTGCTCTTCTTAGAAAACCTCTTGATGAAATCATGAAGAGACTCGTTCTTCCTTTGATGCAACTGATATAGATCGTACTCGGAAGATGGCCTCTCGTACATTCCTTAGAAATTGGTGATGAAGCATTCCCGGAGTTCTCCCTAGGAGCTGATTGATCTCATAGGAAGTCTTGTTATCCATGTCCTCGCCGAGTCGGCTAGAGCAACTGGGAGGTAGTTAGCCATGGCCTTGTGATCTCCTCCAACTGCTCGGATCGCCAGAGTGTAAACTGTGAGCCAAGACTCGGGGTTGGTCTTCACATCATATTTTTTAATTCCAGTAGGCTTGAAGCTTGATGGCCAGTCGACTTGTTGCAGCTCATGGGTGAAGGCCGGTACACCTTCATCTGTGTGAGGACTCTGACTCCGACTACGGTAGTGAAACCGCCCATGGTGGAGGCCGAAGCGCTCATTCTTGTCTTTTAGTAGGCAACGCTCATCTTCCTCGCATTTGCAGCATCGTGCGTTGATGTCTTGTCGAAGATCACGTTGTAGTCGGCCTTGGACGTCCTGCTTATCCCGACGGTCGTCTTGGTGTCAGCACTGTCGGTCATTATTGTGGTTGCCGAGTGACGTGTGGCGTGACTTCGAGTGCGATTGACTAGAGCCGGCTGCTTAGCATCGCGTTGAGACAGATGAGATCACCATTGGAGAAGCCGACTTGTTAGTCAGTATGAGTGTGTTGCCCGACTGTTGACGTTGCTGGCATGCAGCAGCGGTGATCATGTCTTTAATCCTTGCTATCATCAGGGTGGCCTAGTGATCAGGCCCAAATTGCAGTGTATCTAGTAGAGTTACAGCAGCCACAACGTTCTGTTGAGGAGTTACGAAAACGTGGTGGTCGCTGACCCGGGTCTGGAGGATATCTTGTTGAGCAGTCCACAGATCGTCGTTGCGGGCATCGCGCTTGGCCTGTAAGCATCTTGCGTCTTCCTCCTGTTGTTCTCGTAGTCGGCTAGCTTCCTCCTCTTGTTGTTCTCGTAGTCAGCGTGCCTCCTTAGTGGGAGTTGAGCCCTTGGATATCATAAAGATTTCATGTGGCAGAGAGAAGCTTGCCGAACTGCTATCCGACTTAGAGTCGGAGTCTGACTTGAGTCGGAATAGTTGAGGGGGGTAATATCGGCCCCAACCTCCCTAGATCTAATCTCGAGTGGCTCTGAGCCGTATCCAAGTTGAACTCCAGGGGATCAAGTTTGCCACGTCAGATGCTGATTGAAGTTATCTGTGGCATTATCGAGTCTAAATGGGAGATTGATGATCTCCTCCTCTCTTAGCCCGATCTCGGCTAGCTCAAAACCGAGTACGAGTCGAACACCAAAAGAAAGAGTTGTCCCTAGACTCGGGCATATTGGAGATCACCGCAGCATGTCACCGAAGATTGCTGTAGCGTTGAGTAGGCCGACCGGCGCAGAGTCGGCTTGGTCCCTGGCCGATCGGATCGGATCTGAGTCGGACAGGGTAAGGTTGCCGATTTTGTCCACGACGAAGTCGAGGCTCCCAAAGTTGATTGTTTGCCCGGGGAAGAAGTTGATGCCATCGACTCCCTTGATTGGATCCATCAGGCTTGATGAAGATGATCTCGACGAAGCCCCTGCCTGGCGTGCCAACTATCGATGTTTTGTATCAGCAATAAATATATGGGGCTACTCGTGAGACCTAAACTCGATAGATTGCAAAGGAACACGAACAATTTATACTGGTTCAGATCCTCGAGATGAGGTAATACCCTACGTCCAATTGTGGTGTATTGCCATTGAGGTTTCTCTGGTGATATTTTGGCGTCTGTGATTCTCTGCCCTCAGGGGCGCCCTGCCTCCCCTTATATACCGAGGACAGGGTTACAGAGTAGGAATCCCAGTCAGACTTCGACCAGGGGATTTCCTTCTAGGAATACAATGTTCCCGACTAGGACTGTGCGGAGGCCATGGACCCCGGGTACCTCATCACAAGCATATGGGCCACTCGGATAGAGGATGGGCCTACCTTGTAATTTGAGATATAGTAGCACCTGGCAGACTTTGCCTTGTACAATAAGGAATATACAATCCTAGTCGGGTAAATTGTATCTCTAAGAGGGGATCCCTTGGCCGTATCCAACTGGGACTCCTACCTTGTACCCCTGTTCCCCGGTATATAAGGGGAGGCAGGGCGCCCCCTGAGGACAGAGAAGATCATAGATCAACACAAATCCTCAAAGGAATAACACTACAACTGGACGTAGGGTATTACCTCACATCGAGGGCCTGAACCAGTATAAATCTCCCCGTATTCCTTTGCAATCCATCAAGTTTCCATCCGCCGGGTAGCCCCATATTCATATTGCCAGTGTAAAACATCGATAGTTGGCGCGCCAGGTAGGGGATTCGGCGAGATCTACATCAACAAGCTCGATGGATACAACAACAGGAGTCGATGGTGACAAATTCTCCCCCGGAGACATGATTTCATTCAGAAGCCTCGACTTCGTCACCGACATGTTCGGCAATCTCACCTTGGCCGACACAGATCCAATCCAATCAGCCGAGGAATTAGCCAACTCTGTGCCAGTCGGCCAACAAGACACCACAGTCACCGTCATCGATCTGCTGCGGCAATCTTCCACTTCGCCGAGACCCGGGACAACTCTCTCCTTCGGCATCCGATTCGCGCTAGGCCTTGAGCCAGCTCGGGTTAGGCTGGGAAGGGGAGAGATCGTCAATCTCCCGCACGGGCTCGGCAACTCCGCAGATCTACATCTTACGTGGCAGACCTGATCCCCCATGGTTCAGTTTGGACATGGCTCAGAGCCGCTCCAGATTGGATCTAGGGAGGTCGGAGTCATCCTTACTCTGATCAACTACTCGGATTCCGACTCCATGTCAAACAGCGGTTCGAACACCAGTTCAAACACCAGTCTGGCGAGTTTCCTTCTACCCCGCAAGATCTTCATGGCTTCAACCCCTCCACCAGAGGTACACTGACTGCAAGAGGAGCAACAAGAGGAGGCATGCCGACTATGGCAACAGGAGGAGGCCGACCACGAGGCTCGCAACGATGAGCTATGCAAGGCTGGACGAACCGCTCAGCAACAGATCCTCCAGACTAGAATCGGCGACCACGATGTCTTCGTCATGCCACAACAGAACATCGTGGCCACTGCAACCCTACTAGATACACTCCAGCTCGGGCCTAATCACCAGGCCACCCCGACTATTGCCAAGATTAAAGCCATGATCACAGCTGCCGCATGTCAGCAGCACCAGCAGTTGGGCGAAACACTTATACCGACCAATCGATCGGGTTCTCCAGCGGCAGTCTCGTCCGCATCAGCGCGACGTTGGGCGGCCGGCTCAAGTCAGCCACACGAGGAGTCACGGCAAACATCACTCGACAACACCAACAGCAACAATCGGCGATGTCACCAGAATGATCGTCGGTTCAACCAGGACCTCCGAGTTCGTCTACAACGTGACCTCCGACAAGACATTAATGCCCGGCGCCATCAACACGAAGAGGACGAGCGCCGCCGACTGGAGGACGAGCATGAGCGCTTCGGCCTCCACCACGAGCGGTTCAACCACCGTGATTGGAGTCGGAGCCCTCATGAAGACGAAGGCGTTCCAGCTTTCACCCACGAGCTACAGGACGTTGACTGGCCGTCGAGCTTAAAGCCTACGGGGATCGAGAAATACGACGGCAAAACCAACCCCGAATCCTAGCTCATCGTATATACTCTGGCAATTTGAGCTGCTGGAGGTGACCACAAAGCCATGGCAAACTACCTACCGGTCGCCCTGCCTGACTCAGCGAGGACATGGCTAACAGGCCTCCCGAGGCGGTCGATCGGTTCCTAGGGAGAACTCAGGGAGCGGTTCATCACTAACTTTCAGGGGACCTATGAGAGGTCGTCTTCCGAGCACGATTTTTACCAACTGCACCAAAGGAAGAACGAGTCTCTGCGCGAATTTATCAAGTGGTTCTCCGAGAAGCACAACCAAATCCCAATGATCAAGGACGAGGTCGTCATCGCCGCCTTCCGCAAGGGAGTAAAGGACGCCCCGTTCATCGTGAAATTCACTCGAAAGCCTCTAGCCACTGTCAGGGCTCTTTTCGATATGGCAAACAAATACACCGACTCGGCTGAGGCAGTCGCAGAGGCCCTTGACGAGAAGAAAGAGTCCCGGAAAAAAGACCAAAAGGCAAAAGCTGACAATGAGCCATCACAGAACAAGTCCGGCAGCCGCAAGCAGAAGTCGGACAACGAGGTGGCCAACGTGGAGCGCACTCGGTCACGGCCCCCAAGGAACAACGAATACCAGAAGGTTATGAACGGGTCTTGCCCCTTCCATCCCATGGGCAAGCACGAGGCCAAGGATTGCTTCATGCTCAAGAAGTTTGCCTCCGAGCAGACTTCATCGTCTGGCGCCGACAAGGACAAAGATAAGCTAGACTCAGGCCCAGCCGACGATTTTCAAGATCCCCAGGCCGAGCTCAACCACATCTTCGGAGGGCTGTCTGCGTATGAATCCAAGCGGAAGCAAAAGCTAACAGCACGCGTCGTCAACACGGTCTCTACAACAGACGCCCCCCAATATTTGCGTTGGTCAGAAACACCCATCACATTCGACCGCGCAGATCATCCCGATCGGGTCTCACACCTGGGATGCTATCCACTCGTCCTGGACCCGGTCGTCAAGAATATCAAGCTGAAGAAGGCCCTCATAGATGGATGCAGCATGCTCAATATGCTCTGTATGACATGAAAATCCCTTGTTCAGAATTGCGGCCGAGTACTGCGCCCTTCCATGGGATAATTCCTAGCCTGTCTTCAACACCCCTCAGGCAGATAACCTTTCCAGTCACCTTCAGCATGCGGGATAACTTCCGCACAGAAAACATCTACTTCAAGGTCGGCGACTTCGAGACCGCGTACCACGCGATACTCGGACAACCGGCGCTCGCCAAATTCATGGCGATACCGCACTATACCTACATGGTGCTCAAAATGCCTGGGCCAGCAGGAGTCCTCTCCCTCTGCAGTGACGTCAAACAAGCCTTCACCTGTGACAAGGAGAGCTATGAGTTGGCTCAATCACAAGAGGCGGTAGTCGGACGCAATAGCATTCGGCAAGCCGTCACAACCGAAATCGAGGATGACCAAATTCCAGCCAAAAAAGCAGCGAAGTCGAGAATTTTAGTGGACTTTGACATGAAGAAGATCCCCTGGACCCATCCGACCCCTCCAAGACTACTCTAGTCGGGACCGGACCCAACCCCAAATAAGAAGACGCGCTCGTCACCTTCCTCCAAGCCAACAAGGATATCTTCGTGTGGAAACCGTCCGACATGTCGAGCGTACCAAGGGAGGTGATCGAGCACGCCCTCAACGTCAAGACAGACGCCAAGCTAGTCAAGCAATAGCTACGGCGCTTTGCACAAGACCGTAAAGATGCTATCCGGGAGGAAATAACCAAGCTTCTCATAGCCGGGTTCATCAAAGAGGTCTATCACCCGGATTGGCTGGCTAACCTAGTCTTGGTTCGGAAGAAAAATGGTAAATGGCGCATGTGCGTCAACTACACCGATCTCAACAAGGCATGTCCCAAGGATCCATTTGGTCTACCCAGAATAGATCAGGTGGTGGATTCAACCGCAGGGTGTAAACTTCTCAGCTTTCTCGACTGTTACTTGGGATACCACCAAATCAGCCTCAAGAAGGAGGACTGCCTAAAGACGTCTTTTATCACGCCATTTGGAGCATACTGCTACATCACTGTGCCGTTCGGTTTGAAAAACGCTGGAGCAACGTATCCACGCCTGTCACCGCCGAATCCACGCATAGCCGCCACCTGTTGCCGCCCTGGACTCCCTCTCCTATAAAGCCAGAGCCGCCGCCAGCCCTTGTGCCCTAGCGCCTCCCTAGGAAGCCGCCGCTGCCCTCTACATCTACCGGCGCCGCCAGCTCGCCCTTATGCTGCCACTGCCCTCTGCATCTACCGGACACCGCCCTTCGCTACCGTGCCACCGGCCTTGTGTTCCCCTTGGCGTCACCCGTCCTCCGTCCTCACAGCCGAGCCGCCATTGTCCTTGTCGTTTCATCGTTGGTCGTCGCTGTCACACTACGTTGTCGCCCTTCGCCGCTGTTGCCGCCGGCCTTTGCCTTGTCCTCCTCAGCCGCGTGCCGTCACGCAGCCCCTTGTGACCCCAAAATGTGGGCCTCATCGGCAGTGTCTCTCCGCTGTGTGTGGACCCCACACGTCAGCATTTAACCAAAATAATTATTCTAATCGAAAATCCAGAGAATATTCCTGGGAATATTCTTTTCCAATTCCTTTTGGATTTACTCTAAATTCAATCCTCCAAAAGCCGTATCTTTTCCGTCTGAAGTCCGTTTCGACCTGTTCTTCTTCCTAAATTTATCAAAAATTATCATCTACTTGTTTATGTATTTTTATGTACTGTTTATTTGGAGTTTCTTAGGGTTTTTTTATTATTTTACGTGTAGTCACGTATAATCGCTGATTTGGAATATTGCAGAGTTTGCGGAAGAATTCGAAAGAGCGATGGAAGACGTTTTCGATTGCATGGCAAGTCACACGACGATTTCCTTGAGCATGTTCATCCCATTTGTGAAATCTATTTTGTTTTAACATTATTGCATGCAACGCTTTTGAATGTCATTATGTGGGTATTTATTTATTATCCTATGATCCTTGATTATTATGGCCATGTCGATATTGATTCCTTTAGCTTGATACCCCGGGTAATAATATTGACTAGCTGGATGTTTAATTATTTATCTGGCTAGATTATTTAGGATTTTGCTTAGTCAATGCCTAGAAATTATAGCATCATTTTATGTGGGGAAACAATTCAAACATCAATGACCCTTTAATGTTAAATGGCCATATTTTCACGACAGTGAGTCGTGGCTGTCTAATTAATTGTGTCAATTAAAACGTGACTGAATGATGGGTTGTGAGCACCAGGGTTGAGAATGTTGCTAGCGGTGCTCATGAAAATTAAGGACCGGTTCGCGGACTACTTGTTCCGAAGCAACACTCGTGCTAACCACAAGCCAGAATGGGTAATGGTGGGAACCAAAGTGTAGTACGTTCAACCGGGGTCCACCATGGTGTGTTGTGGCTGTGTTAATAAGACCACCATGGCTACGTCAATAAGTCCATGTCTTGGGCGTTGGGCTGTCTCCCTGTCTAGGTATCTGATCAATCCTACCAGAGACTAGTGGTCCAGCGGGTGGCTCCCTTGTTGGGTGGGTAACATGGAGGGACCTATCACAATTCCTTTCCGAGATACCGTGGTGGTATTAAGGCACACAGTGATGTGTTGTGGAGTTGTGTCTTGTGGGTAAATTGGTACACCTCTAGCCAGAGTAAAACTATTTGAATAGTCGTGCCCACGGTTAAGGGTGAGCCTAGCAATGTTTTCTGTGATTAGTCCCACACTATTTAATAATGATGACAGATGATGGAATTTGATGGCTCCTGTTTGGAGAGTTATGGTTTGGGCCTGAACTGCGTTGGAACACTGTTCAGAGATGGATTTAATGTTGATATTAATTAAACTATATGGTTTTCAATGATTTTAAATGCAAATGTTTTAAATGCCGTTTTATGCAAATAAGCCATACTATGCCTTTCCTTTGGTATCCTGTTGCATTACATTGCATTTCCTAGTGTGGCTTGTTGAGTATGGTGGGTGGTACTCAGTCTTGCATTATTGCAATCTTTAGAGTGAAGCCTTAGCGTGGAGGAGAAGTTTGGTGTTTGGCGTATACCCCAGTTGAGCTGCCTATGGCTTGGTGCTGAAGCCACACTAGTTGCCGTTCCGCTACTGTTTTCTTCTGTGTGAGGACTAAGTGCCTCTATTGTAAGTATTTATCGTTATTTCGTTTTGGTTATGTTTATCGAATTGTCGATTTGTGTACCTCAGCTAATTCCTGGATGAGGATTTATTGCACAAATTAGATTTGGATATTCTGGTGAATTTCTAGGCGTGACAAGTTGGTTTCAGAGCCAAACTTGACTGTAGGATAAGCCAAACGGTCAGACCTTAAGGACATCTTTTCAAAAAAAATCTATTTGCGGAAAAAGTCTCCTCTTATCTATGGAATTCTCTGCAAAGTTTTTATCCATCCTCCCTTCCTCCTTCAACTTTTCTAGTTGTTAAACCTGGTGGCTACAACAAGGAAGATGCTAGAAGTTGTCGAGGCTATCAACCTGTTGAAGTCATTTCAAGCATTGGAGAGCGTAAAGGAAGAGTCTCGGATCCAAGTCGTCGTGCTGTCAGCAAGAAACGAAGATTTTGTGCAATGAACCAATCCTGACCTAGACCTCCCTTGTGACCTTTGAAGAGTAGTGACGTTAGTAATAGCACGTGTGTTGTTTGCTTATGTGTAGGTATGGTTTACATCTAGGGATGTAATCATACTAGGTTGTTTGTCTAATCAACCTGAACTATAACTGCGTACTCACATCACATCAATAGTACAACATGGTTAAGGCCCTTTCTATAGAGTAACCTCTTCTTTCTCTCCCCCTGGCACCTACCACAGATGGTCGACACCAGGAACAGAAGTTACACAGAGAACAACAACAACAGAGGTGGTCCCAGCATGTAGAATGACAAAACAACTACCCATATCCCCAACATGCCGAAGAACCCCACGCTTGCTCAAGTCTTAGCTAACCAGACCTAGTTAATGGCTATGATGATGCAAAGGATGCAGAACAACCAAGCTCAGAATCAAGCACCAGCTCCTCCACCCCACTCCAAGCTATCTGAGTTTCTGCGTGTAAGGCCACCTATGTTCTCAAGCACTACCAATCCAGTGGAAGCTAGTGACTAGTTGCAAGCTATTGAGAAGAAGCTAGAGCTACTTCAGTGTATGGATCAAGAGAAGATCGCCTTTGCCTCACATCAACTTCATGGACCTGCTTCAGAATGGTGGGATCACTTCAAGGCAAACAGAGTAGAAGGTCAGCAGATTACTTGGGCATAGTTCATTGATGGTTTCAAGAGAGCCCATGTTCCTGCTAGAGTAGTTGCTTTGAAGAAGCGGGAGTTTCATTCTCTTAGACAAGGTAACCGTACTGTGACAGAGTTTCTCCACGAGTTCAACCACTTGGCACGATATGCTCCAGAAGAGGTGCGTACTGACGAAGAAACCAAGAGAAGTTTCTAGAAGGTTTGAACAATGAGTTATCAGTTCAGTTGATCTCCGGGGACTATGAAGATTTTCAAAAGCTGGTAGATAAAGCAATTCACCAGGAAGACAAACAGAACAGGATTGAAAGCCGCAAGAGGCGGATGACTGCTTACAAGGGGCTCTAGAGCAGTAACTAGAGATGGCGGACCACGCCGTTTCAAACTGGTGGATCTTCCTCGGCACCACAAGTTTCCCAGGATGCCAACCCCAATGGTCACGATCAAGACAAAAGAAACAATACGGTGAACAGTGCCAAGGATCTCAACCTGCCCTAGTCTAGCAAGACCAGCCTCAACAGGACAACAATGAGAAGAAGACGTTTGTGTGCTACAACTATTTTGAGTCCGGCCACTTTGCAAAACATTGTCCGAAACTGAAGCGCCATCGACAACAGGGACGTGTCAACAACATCGTCATCACTGGAGCCAATGCAGTGCCAGTTACGCCTCCAAGTTATGCAAATGAGCTAGCCGGATCAGAAGAGCAGTAGTCCCATAGCCTTAGAATGTTTATGGAGAATTATGGAATAAGTTAGCCCTTAGTCTACCTAAGCCCTTCTTCCTTCTAGCTATTCCGATTCTCGGGACGAGATTTATTGTAAGGGGGGTAGTTTGTCATAGCCCGATTTTTTGGGAAATAAATAATTAATTAATAATTGATTTTCTAGAATTTATATTAAATTATAAAGTAAAATAATTAAGTAAAGTAAAAATGGGAAATAAATTTTTTTAATAAATCATGGTTGAAATTATTTTTAATAAATTATTTGTGTGTAATTACAGTCTCTAAAATTTTCTTGGATTTTTGGAGCTCCAGAGTTAATTTTAACACTACAAAGATCAATTTCAGTAATTAATTAAACAAACTCCAAATTACTTTTCTTGCGTCGTTCTCTATCAAATCCCTTTGTACCTTCCTCGGGTTGTCATCCCTGAATCCCTAATTCTTTGAAAACTCTGACTCCAGAAAAATCCCCCAAAGTTCCCAATCCGACAGACTCGGATTTATTCAATTCCTTTTTATTGAATACCCATTATTTTTTCCCCTTTGATTTTATCGAATAAAATCCAAAACCTCAATATTCCGAATATTCGTTTCACCCCAAAATTCCTTTGACTCAATATTCTAATTATCTCTGGTAATCCGAAGCTTTCCCCAAATCCCAGATTCTGCAAAATATCCCTGAGTTTCCAATTTCTAAAATATCCCAATAGTTGAAATACTCCAAAGCTCCGAGAATTCCCACAATTCCAATCTCCATAAAAGTATTCCCGATATTTCCATATCCCGGTTTTCGCAAATCGTCCCTTCTTCCGAATCCCATATATATATATATATATATATATAGATTCTGATTATCAGAATATTCTGACCTCTGAATATTTCTACAAATATTCAATTCAAAAATACAACTCGAATTCTTAAATTCTAATTTTCCAAATTTTGAAATTTTCCCAAAAAGCCCCTTCCTTTTCCTCCTTTTTCTCTTTTTCTTCCATTTTTTATTTTTTCCCTTCTTTCTTTCTTTTCCTTTCTTCTTCCTCCCTCCTCCTTCCTTCTTCCTCTCGGGCTCCCCTGGCCGAGCTCCCCTTGGCCTGTGCCCCTCGCGCTGCCCTGGCCCAGCCCACCACTACCGAGCCCTGTACCGGCCTGGCCTCAGAGCTCCCGGCCCACCGCTGCCGCCTCCCTAGCACGCCTGCCGCTACCGCTCGGCCCACGCCTTGCCGACGCCCCACAACAGCCGCTGCGTTGCCTCTGCGCCTGCCGCTGCCGAATCCGCGCACAGCTGCCACCCGTCGCCGCCCCGGACTCCCTCTCCTAAAAAGCCAGAGCCGCCACTAGCCCTTGTGCCCTAGCGCCGCCCCAGGAAGATACCGCTGCCCTCTGCATCTACCGGCGCTGCCAGCTCGCCCTCGTGCTGCCGTCACTCCCGCTCCTGGACAGCGCTGCCGACTGCCTCTGCTGCCGCACAGGGAAGCCGCCACTGCTCCTGCAGGCCATCGCTGGTGAGCATTGACTCCGTCGTCCCCAACGCCTCCATCCTCTCATCCTCCTTCGGCGCCCCTGTCCTTTCCCCTTTAGTGCTCGGAGTCCTCGTCGTCGGCCTCGGCGTTGTCATCCACACCGGTGCCCCGTTCCTTCCCCAGCCTTAGAGCCGCCGCCATGCCAAGAAGTGCCGTTGCCATCGCCTAGCTGCATCGGCCATGCCGATAGCCGTCCTGCCTGCCGGACACTGCCATACGCTGCCGTGCCACCGGCCTTGTGTTCCCCTTGGCGTCGCCCATCCTCCGTCCTCATGGCCGAGCCGCCATTGTCCTCGTCGTTTCGTCGTTGGTCGTCGCCATCGCACTACGTTGCCGCCCTTGGCCGCCGTTGCCACCGCCCTTCACCCTCGTCCTCATTGGCCGCGCGTCGTCGCGCAGCCCCTTTTGACCCTGAAATGTGGGCCCCATCGGCAGTGTCTCTCTGCTGTGTGTGGAACCCACACGTCAGCAATTATCCAAAATAATTATTCTAATCGAAAATCCAGAGAATATTCCCAAGAATATTCTTTTCCAATTCCTTTTGGATTTACTCTAAATTCAATCATCCAAAAGCTGTATCTTTTCCGTCTAAAGTCCGTTTCGACCCATTCTTCTTCCTAAATTTATCTAAAATTATAATCTACATGTTTATGTATTTTTATGTACTATTTATTTGGAGTTTCTTAGGGTTTTTTTATCGTTTTATGTGTAGTCACGTATAATTGCTGATTCAGAATATTGCGGAGTTTGCGGAAGAATTCGGAAGGGCGATTGAAGACATTTTTGATTGCAAGGCAAGTCACACGACAATATCCTTGAGCATGTTGATCCCATTTGTGAAATCTATTTTGTTTTAACATTATTGCATGCAATGCTTTTGAATGTCATTATATGGGTATTTATTTATTATCCTATGATCCTTGATTATTATGGCCATGTCGATATTGATTCCTTTACCTTGATACCCCGAGTAATAATATTGACTAGCTGGATGTTTAATTATTTATCTGGCTAGATTATTTAGGATTTTGCTTAGTTAATGCCTAGAAATTATAGCATCATTTTATGTGGGGAAACAATTCAAACATCAATGACCCTTTAATGTTAAATGGCTATATTTTCACAATAGTGAGTCGTGGCTGGCTAATTAATTGTGTCAATTAAAACTTGACTGAATGGTGGGTTGTGAGCACCAGGGTTGAGAATGTTGCTAGCGGTGCTCATGACAATTAAGAACCGGTTCACGGACTACTTGTTGCGAAGCAACACTCATGGTGGGAACCAAAGTGTAGTACGTTCAACCAGGGTCTATCATGGTGTGTTGTGGCTGTGTCAATAAGACCACCATGGCTATGTCAATAAGTCCATGTCTTGGGCATTGGGCCGTCTCCCTGTCTAGGTATCTGATCAATCCTACCGGAGACTGGTTGATGAGGACATCACTAGCTCGGATATAACCCTAGCTACCTTATGTATTCATCAACCAAAGGTGCATGCTTTCTACATAAGATTTACGTGTTATATATTTGAACAGCCGTTACTGCACCATGAATTTTGTGTGTTCTTGTTTGCAGAGATACTTGCTTGGGTAAAGGGAAAGAGACCGAGCGCAAGGAAGACATGGATGATCGAAGAAGTTGATCGGGGACCAAACCAAGACCTTACCCAAGTCTACTCCTATATCACCACGTCAGTTTTTTGATTCATAGAAAGCAAGAGATGAAGTTATGCATGTTTTGGATTCGGATTTGGGCCTCCTAATAGCATCAACTTCAAACGGACCTAGCTGTTGATCCAGAAGGACTCTCGGGGCCCATGAGTGCTTGTTGGAAAGCTTATGGAGTCTACTTTCAGATGGTTTTGGTCCCACATCAAAATTCCTCCTGAGCTGTCTGAAATCATCAAAACAAGACAAATATATCTTCCAGTCCGAGCCTGTTTTGGGCCTTGGGCCTTGTAATGGTGTCGTGGGCTAAGCCTAAGGGGTGTGCAACCTAGGGATAACCCTAGGACGTCCCAACTCATATATATACAGTAGCCGTCATTGTTTAGGGGTGGGTTTTGCTTAGATTATTCTGTCCTTGAACAGTTTCGCCGTTTATCGGTTTGTGAGACCCCAACTCGAGAGTATAATCATTCATCTGCAATTGAGTTGCAATCTTTCTTGTTCTTGCTTGTGTTCTTCGATTCGCATGTAGGGATTAGCCTTCATGGCAAGGTCAACCGGGCAGCGCACGGTTGATAACGAGAGGAGACGTGGTACTACGATTGCAGGGTTCGGGTCATGGTGATCAGAAGCCGGATCATGACTGTCGATTCTCCACCAAATCGATAGTTACCTTTACCTAACGGAAGATCGGGCACCCCGTTGCCATCAAGTGGTATCAGAGCGAAGGTTGCCTGTTAGGTATCATTCTGTTCTGTCCTATTTCAATTTTTGTTTCTATACCTAGAGTCCAGAAAAAGCCACAAAAACAAAATTGGTAGTCGTAGGTTTTTCTTGTCCTACAACCACGTTTAGCCTTTTGCATAATTCTGTTTCAGAGTCCGTAGTGTTGAGTTGGTGTCCTAGGTCAAGTTCAGTTGCTGGCTTAGATTGTGTTTGAGTCCAGTTCGTGATCCATCCACCACACCCCTACAAACCCTAGCCACCACCACCATCGTCTTTGTTTTCCTATATACTAACTATCTTGTGCAAGTGTTGGTCTTTGTGTGTTCTGTTTTAGTGTCATATATCACGTCCTTGATCACCCTGCATCTCCATCCACCTCCTCAGTAGCCACTGCCACCATATCATCCCCGATGTCACCACCTGATTCTGATTCAGCCTCCACCAAAACACTGATACGGAGGGCCTTCCTGGAAACAGCCATAACTTTCACATACGGAGTCGGAATCAGGCAAATAAATACTCTACGGACATCTATGAAAAATTTCCCATCTGCTACCCCCCCCCCCCCACTTCGTCGGGTTCGCCAAAATTACTTTTGCAAAATTCAGGCCGGAAGATTGGGTTTTCGCACTCCGAAGTTCTAGCACGAATTTTAAAGCACGCTCGTGTATTTCCACAGGCCACGTCTTATATCAGTTTGAGTGGCCACCTCCTAAGGTAGTTGTTCCTATGCTCCTAGTTGAGAAAAAATATCTAAAAAAATAAAAAAAAGATGTGGAAGGAAAAAAAAGAAAAAAAAAGGAGAAAAGGAGCACTTAGGACACACCAGGGAGCCATCTGTGTGCTGTTTGTGCTGTGTTTTTTCCTTGTCCTTATTTCCGTGCTGCTGTCCTTTCACATTTGTTTGTCTCCCTTGTTTATCACATCTGGGTTAGAACGCGTTTAGGCCAGCAACTAGGACAAGTGCTTGGGACATTTTTTCAACATTACTATCTATTATTGAATTGTGTGCCACTAACATTTTTCGCCTCCCAAGCTCCACATATATACTTCTGGTCAGCACGGTCTCGACCCTTGCAATCGCTGGATCATGCCCTCAAGGTATCACGAACCAACCACCGGTTGTACCATTCCTTGCTCGCTAGTCTCAGAACCTTGTAAGAGCTCGGTAAGGTGCTTCCATTTGCGAGTGTCCACTATCCTTGCATAGTAGTAGTTGATAGGGATAATACTTTTCTGCTGTTTGTTTCCTATTTTCTACTAACCATGGCAGGTGAGGTGAATGATTTTGCTGATTGTGCTTCAAAAGAGGAGATCGTTAAGTTGGATCAAAAGATTGAGGAGAATGTAGCTGCCGTGAATGCTATGCGGGAAGACCTCCAGGCTATCGTGGGGAGCATTACCACCCTCACTAACCGCGTCGAGCAATTGGCAACAAACCGTCAGCCAACACCACCACTTGTTGACGATGACGGAGATAATGAAGAAGAGGAAGCTAACAATAGCGACTGCTACAAGTATTTGGAATACTTATTCAGCTTTGCTATTCTGTTATTAATTTTTGCTAATTCTAACTACAATACACTGCCTTCCGAGATCCACACACTTCTGGTCAGTACAGGTTGATCCTCGCAATCGCACCCTTGCCGTCGTCAAATATCCCACCTCTCCGAGCCGTACCGCCTGCTTCAATCGGTAAGAATATCATAAGAGTTCGGTAAGATGCTTTTGGTTGCTTGAGAGTGTGTGATTCCACTGTCCACTACCTAGTAGTTGATAGGGATAAAGCTTTTGTGTTGTTTTCTGTTTTCTACTAACAGTGGCAGGATTGTGATGACATAGCATGGACTCTATATAACAAGACCTTCAGGCGATAGCTGAGAGCACAAAAGGACTCCTTAGTAAATATGCACAATTGAGACAACATAAGCAGCCAGCTATTGTTTCTTCTTGTCTTCCACTAAATATGACAGTTCACACCAAGGATGAAAAGGAGACGAAGAATTTGGATGAGAGCCCTACCATAGCTGCCACATCATCTTCGACAAGTGAAGACTGTGTCATCTCCCCCTTCGTATAATGGATTTGGTGCTGAAGCATACATGAGTTGGGAAGTTGCGATTGACAAAATTTTTTCTCAACGTCATATGTGTGATAAACGAAAGATTAAGAATGCTGCTAGTGTCTTGACTTCTCATGCTTTAATATGGTGGCAAAATTTAATAACGTCTTCACATGATAGATTGCCTCAAACTTGGAATGATATGAAAATGCTTATGCGAGAGAAATTTGTTTCTCCATCTCAGAATTTTGCTTACAAAAATAAAGTGTGTTATTTAGAGAAGCAACCCCTTGTTGTCCTTTCTTCTGTGACTAACCTTTTGCAGGATAATGAGAGTACTTTGGTACAACGAGTGCTAAGTTCTCAAATGAAGAAAGCGGAGCAAAATCAATGCCACAATTTGTTCCAATCAAGGTTTTTGGTTATGAATCGAGCATGCCGTATTATCATTGATAGCGAGAGCTGTAGCAACTTGGCAAGTTCAAATATGGTCGAGAAGCTTGGATTGCTGACACAACCACATCCTCGGCCTTATTACATCTAGTGGTTCAATTCTTGCGGTAAGTTGAAAGTAAGTAAAATTGTGAAAGTGGAGTTTTCAGTAGGCAATTATCATGATAGTGCCATATTCGATGTTGTTCCAATGCAAGCATGTTCTCTACTTTTGGGTAGACCTTGGGAATATGATAGAGATGTTGTGCACCGTGGTAGAACCAACACGTATACTTTCACACATAATGGCAAGAAATTTAAGTTGCTACCTATGTCCCCTGCCGAAATTTTGAAAGATGATCTTGAGAGGGAAAAGATTAAAAACCATGAGGTTTTGAGAAATAAATGTAATAATACTAATGTTTTGATGCCTTCACCTAAACCTGAGTTATTGCAAAATGGACATATTGCATTGGTCACTGATATTTTGCAGGTATCTGAGAAGAGCCAAGGTAATGAGGAAAAGAAGAGAGATATAGAGAAAGAAGATCCACCTGTTGTTCCATGCATGTTTCAAGATGTTTTAATTAAGAGTGCACCTACAGTTTTTGAAAATGAGAACAAAGGTAACAGAAATGGTGCTATATTCACTCAAGGTATGGACAATTCTGATGTGCTATATATGTCCACTAATTATGTTAGTTTAGAGCAATCACCAGTGGAATCTTGTGTTAAATTACCTTTGTCACATGATGATTTGGTTCCTATTTCTTGTGATAAAGAAGAGTTGTGCAATGATTCACTTATATCCATGCCACAACAAGTGAATGAACATGTTAGTAATGTTGTTGAACCATCATGTGCTGATTTTAGACATGTTTTTCACGTTGCTAGCGAGAATGAAGAGCTTAGATTGCTATCTTCTTTAAATACTTGGGGCTATATTCAATTTGATGATCTTTGTCTACTCAATTGTTTAGAGAAGAAATTATTTGCTAGATCTCATTTTCCATGTCCTTCTCATGTGATTTTCATGTTATTAACAATTATGATAATAAAGGAGAATATAATGTGCATAGAGTATACATTTGTTTGAATTTTAATATACCTCCTTTTCATAATGACATGTCTTGTCTAGAGGACCGCATGAGTATAAATAATTCTTTATCTAGTTCCTCTAGTTGTTTAAATGAGTTTCAGGTTGGTTTGCAAGAAGGAGAGTGTTGTGAGCTGCACGACACTACAAAGTGTTCTTCGTGTTTAAAAATTTCAGAATCCAACCATATGCACAACACTACCTCACCCTATGTTGTGAAAGATAAATATATGTTCATGAGGCTTAATGACAAGGTGAAACTGCGGACGGTTTCCAATCAAGAAGGGGAGGATGATGAGGACATCACTAGCTCGGATATAACCCTAGCTACCTTATGTATTCATCGACCAAAGGTGCATGCTTTCTACGTAAGATTTACGTGTTATATATTTGAACAGCCGTTACTGCACCATGAATTTTGTGTGTTCTTCTTTGCAAAGATACTTGCTTGGGTGAAGGAAAAGAGACCGAGCGCAAGAAAGACATGGATGATCGAAGAAGTTGATTGGGGACCAAACCAAGATCTTTCCCAAGTCTACTCCTATATCACCACGTCAGTTTTTTCGTTCATAGAAAGCAAGAGATGAAGTTCTGCATGTTTTGGATTCGGATTCGGGCCTCCTGATAGCATCAACTTCAAACGGACCTAGCCGTTGATCCAGAAGGACTCTCGGGGCCCATGAGTACTTGTTGGAAAGCTTATGGAGTCTACTTTCAGATGGTTTTGGTCTCACATCAAATTCCTCCTGAGCTATCCGAAATCATCAAAACAAGACACGTACATCTTCCAGTCCGAGCCTGTTTTGGGCCTTGGGCCTTGTAATCGTGTCGTAGGCTAAGCCCAAGGGGTGTGCAACCTAGGGATAACCCTAGGATGTCCCAACTTATATATATAGTAGCCGTCATTGTTAGGGGTGGGTTTTGCTTAGATTATTCTGTCCTTAAACAGTTTCGCCGTTTATCGGTTTGTGAGACCCCAACTCGAGAGTATAATCATTCATCTGTAATTGAGTTGCAATCTTTCTTGTTCTTGCTTGGGTTCTTCGATTCGCATGCAGCGATTAGCCTTCGTGGCGAGGTCAACCGGGCAGCGCATGGTTGATAACAAGAGGAGACGTGGTACTATGATTGTAGGGTTTGGGTCTTGGTGATCAAAAGCCGGATCGTGACTGTCGATTCTCCACCAAATCGATAGTTACCTTTACCTAACGGAAGATCGGGCACCCCGTTGCCATCACTGGTGGTCTAGCAGGTGGCTTCCTTGTTGGGCGAGTTACATGGAGGGACCTCTCACAATTCCTTTCCAAGATACCGTGGTGGTATTAAGGCGCACAGTGATGTGTTGTAGAGTTGTGTCTTGTGGGTAAATTGGTACACCTCTGACCAGAGTAAAACTATTTGAATAGCCGTGCCCATGGTTAAGGGTGAGCCTAGCAATGTTTTCTGTGATTAGTCCCACACTATTTAATAATGATGACATGATGGAATTTGATGGCTCCTATTTGTAGAGTTATGGTTTGGGCCTAAACTGCGTTGGAGCGCTGTTCAGAGATGGATTTAATGTTGATATTAATTAAACTATGTGGTTTTCAATGATTTTCAATGCAAATGTTTTAAATGTCGTTTTATGCAAATAAGCCATACTATGCCTTTCCTTTGATATCTTGTTGCATTACCTTGCATTTCCTAGTGTGGCTTGTTGAGTACGGTGGGTGGTACTCAGTCTTGCATTATTGCAATCTTTAGAGTGAAGCCTTATTGTGGAGGAGAAGTTTGGTGTTTGGCTTATACCCCAGTTGAGCTGCCTGTGGCTTGGTGCTGAAGCTACGCTAGTTGCTGTTCCGTTGCTGTTCTCTTCTGTGTGAGGACTAAGTGCCTCTGTTATAAGTATTTATTGTTAGTTCGTTTTGGTTATGTTTATCAAATTATCGATTTGTGTACCTCGGCTGATTTCTGGACAAGGATTTATTGCACAAATTAGCTTTGGAAATTCTGGTGAATTTCTAGGCATGACACTCAGGGGCTAGAGCGACAGCTTCGACAACCGCCCCCTGGTCGGCTGGTCTCGGCGGCCCTGTAGTTGGGACATCTCAGTTTCTGCAACTGAGACCGTCGTCGGCTCAGCAAGTGTGCTCGCTGGCGCTGGCTCGACAACGGGGGTAGCCGAAACGGTCTCCTTGAGTTCATTGTCAGCTCGCTTCCTGCGTAACGAGTCAAATATCAGAACGCAACCATGCCGAACAAGATTTTCAGAAGACCCAGAACAACCTACCTCTTGGAGAACTTAAGCCTCTGTCCGGGGGATCTAGAGGTCAGCACTGGAGGGCCGCTGGCTATCGGGCCTGAGGACACAGTAGTCGACGGCAGTGTTTCTGTCCTGGTCGACCCCTCTCACTGTGCGGCCAGCTGGGGTGCCCGAGTACTTGGCGGTGCCATTCTTAGGCTCAATGTTCCTAAGCCTGGCAGCGCTAGACTTGGCCTTGTACTCGGCGGCACTCGTACTGGGCTCGATGATGCTGAGCTTGACTGCGCTGGTCCTAGTCTAGGACTCGGTGGCCTGGGGACTGTACCGGCGGTGTCTTTTATCTTCAGACTCCCGGCTGCGGCACTCGGCCTCATAACTTTCTTCTTGCCCTAATCTACAACAGTCTCTTCCTTGCTCTCTTGGAGTGGGGCAGGGCAGCCGAAGGACTTCTCGGCCTCTTCTTCGACTTCATGGCCGATAGCGTTCGGGAGTCATCATCAAACTCCTCACATGACTGCAAGTAGTTCAACAATATATTTTACACATTCTGGAGCCAATCTAGGCATATATTTGCAAGCATTCACCACAGATGAACTACAAGACAGCATCAGCAAAGGTTACCTTTGGGCGCGGCCTCTTCCAGCTATAAGCTGCCACAGACCGATCTGTGTCTTCAGTTTCGATCACCTCGCTGGCAAAGAAATCCAGTAGGATGTTTGCCACCTTGTACTTGTCTATCAGGTCAGAGTATTCCCGGCTGGGATCACCTTTGCCCTTGTAGTCCTAGCCGAAGTGACACCTCAGCTTCAGTGGCCTAATGCACCGAGTCAAGAAACGTCTGGCCACCCATGGACTAGTCAACCTGGCTCTCTTCAGCTTGTCAATCTTGCCAACAAGAATGTTAAGTTGCCCCATTTCTTCAGAGGTGGGCAAAGACGACCACTTGGCAATAACCACCAGGGGCAAACCCATGAAAGGGGGAAGGCTTGGCTCAAGATCAGAGTAGTAAAACCACTCTTTATGCCAGCCTTTGAGAGAAGATTTCAGAGGGATATTGAAATAGATCCTCTTCATCTCGCTCCTGAGTTGGATACCGGCCCCCCCAATCACTTGGATTTTGCTCTTGGAGGGTTGGGGCTTGATATGGAGCAAATATCTAAAAAGATTTAAACGGGGTTCCACACCCAGGAAGCACTCACAAAGAGTCACAAATATGGAGATTTGCAGAATCGAGTTGGGATTCAAATTCACCAACTCGAGTTTGTAAAAAGCAAGAAGCTAGCGGAAGAACTTGGAAGATGAAAGAGAAAGACCCCGGTGGAAAAAAGAGGCGAAAACGACGGTCTCACCGTCCTGGGGCTCTAGAACCGATTCACCCTCAGCTAGACGCCAGTTGATGACATCGTGGCTCTACAACCTCAGGTGCTTCTCCAGGAGCTTCAGCTTAGTCAATCCGCAATCCGAAGTCGGCCAGACATCATCCGATGCATCCGCAAAATCTGAAGCCCTTAGCATGGTTAGGGATGAGGAGATTTGGGGGAAATGTTGCGGAAGATTTGGAATAGATGAGGAGGAGTGGAATTGCCCGAGTCCTAATGGGGAAGAGCGAACAATGGCGAACCCTAGCGGAGCGGGAGGCGAAATTTCGGTGCAGAAGCTGGAAGACGAAATGATTGGTGGATTGGAGAAGATGAAGGAATCTTTTCTCTCTCTCCCTTCTTTTATAGAGCCTTTTCCGATTCATGGGCTTAGGCCTACACAGTCGGTACTGGGCTGCGAAGATATGAGTTTCTACAGTAGCACGCTCAATGTGGGCCACTCGCTGGCTGTGTTAAAATCACAGTGCTGGTGCTACCAACAGGAACCGATGAGGTAAATAGGTATGCTTCATGAAGGCCTAATTGCTAAACACATGTGTTTGGGTATCTGTCTTATCCACCAGGTATTGAGGATATATCTTTATAAGGATCACAAGCTGGTCTTCATCAAAATTGGGGATCCAGGTATCTGTCAAGTACACCTGACCACACAATGGATTTAATTTCATAAAGTGGTACTTGGCTTACATGCTTAGCCAACAGTTGCCATGAGCAACGTTATTCCAGCCGACATGACGCTGAAGAGTCTAACTTCTGAGTAGTGCACTACTCAGGAAAGACTATAAATATTTCTTCTAGCTGACATGACGCTGAGGAGTCTAACTTCCGAGTGGGACACCACTCGGGAAAGACTATAAACACCCTTTCTAGCTGACATGAAGCTGAAGAGTCCCATATACGAGTGGCATGCTACTCGGCAAAGACTATAAATCATATTCCGATTGACATGATACCGAAGAGTCTCATATACCAATAGTATACTACTCGGGAAAGACCACAAGGTTAAAGATCTTTAACTTTATGTTTAATTGTTTTCACAAGTAAGCACAAAGTCGGGGCTACACCTACTAGTTGCACCTATTCGGTGCACATTACTCATACTTCTACATGGAGCCCTTCATAGCCTCGTTGCCAGCTAACATGAAGTAGGACTCGGGAAGAAGAAGCACTCAGACAAAGAGTACTCGGGAGCAATGCACTCGGGCAATCTTCACCGTGGAGGATGAGCACTCGGCATCAGCTGTGACTCAACTATGAAGGTCTCAGGGGCTGCTGTGGAGGCCATGGGCCCCGGGTACCTCATCACAAGCATTGGGCCACTCGGATAGAGGATGGGCCTAGCCTTGTAATTAGAGATATAGTAGCACCCGACAGACTTTGCCTTGTACAATAAGGAATATACAATCCTAGTCAGGTAAATTATATCTCTAAGAGGAGATCCCTTGGCCATATCCGGCTGGGACTCCTACCATGTACCCCTGTCCCCCGGTATATAAGGGGAGGCAGGGTGCCCCCTGAGGGCAGAGAAGATCATAGATCAACACAAATCCTCAAAGGAATAACACCACAACTGGACGTATGGTATTACCTCACATCGAGGGCCTGAACTAGTATAAATCTCCCCGTATTCCTTTGCAATCCATCGAGTTTTCATCCACCGGGTAGCCCCATATTCATATTGCCAGTGTAAAACATCAACAGACTGTATCCTAACCTTGTTGTACAGGGTTATGTATGCGGAGTCCTATTGTATTCCTAATTACAAAGGTAGGCCCACCACCCTCTGTCCGAGTGGCCCAATAGCTTCTCATGAGGTACCCTGGGGGTCATGACCTCCACACAATGCCAGCGCGATGAATCAACAGGATGGAGCGCTACAGTACAACGGGGCTCCCCAACACATGCCACCTTCTCTACCTAAGAACCCCACACTCGCCCAGGTTCTGGCCAACCAGTACCAGATGATGGCGATCATGATGTAGCAGATGCAACAAAATAACTTGCAACAGCAGCACCAGCAACCTCACACCCTGGCCTTCGCCCCCCAGTCTAAGCTGCCTAAGTTCTTAAGGGTCAGGCTGCCTACTTTCTCCAGCACCACCAACCCCATGGACGCCAATGACTGGCTGTTGGCGATCGAGAAGAAGCTCAACCTCCTCCAATGCAACGTCCAAGGAAAGGTCACCTTCACCACGCACCAGCTCCAAGGTCCCACCTCAGCTTGGTGGGATAACTTCCTCGTGACCCGCACTGCCGCAACGGAGGTCACTTGGGCTGAATTCTGCCACAACTTTCGGAAGTCTCAGATTTCGGCCGGTATTGTGGCACAAAAGAAGAGGGAATTTCGAGATTTGGTGTAGGGAAGTAGGACAGTCATAGAGTATCTCCATGACTTCAACTACTTGGCACGCTACGTGCCAGAGGACGTCCACATGGATACGGATAGGCAGGAGTAGTTCCTAGAGGGACTCGATGACGAGCTGACCAACCAGCTTCTCTCTAGTGACTACCCTGACTTCGAGAAGTTGGTGGATAAGGTGATCTGCTAGGAAAATCAGCGCAACAAGATGGACCGCAAGTGGAAGGTGGCCCAATTTCGAGCCCACCAGGGGCAGCACCAGAGGCCAAGGGTGATGCTAGGACATCAGGGGTGATCTTCCACCATGATCGTCCGCCAGCAGCGCCCGTTCCAACCAGGGCACTTTGGAGGCAGCAGCAACAACAGCGGGCAGCACAACCGTCACCCTGCTCCATGCCCACCAATGGCACCAGCATCGCAAGGACAGCCACGGAAGGACAGTGGGGCAAGACCATCATCTACTTCAACTGCAACGAGCTGGGTCACTTCATCGACAAGTGCCCGAAGCCGAAGTGAATGGGACCTAGGCCTGCAGCTCCCCAAAACCCCAATGCCAATCAGCAGGTGATAAAGGGGCGTGTTAACCACGTCTCCGTGGAAGAGGCACAGGCTGCACCGGAAGTGGTACTGGGTATGTTTCTCCTAAACTCAATACCTACAACCATATGTTTTGATTCTGGGTGGCAAGGCGGGATTAGAGTTCTAGGGGGTGCATGAGGGCACATAGTCTCTGGAGCGGGTGCCGCAATGCTTGGAGATCCAAAAAACTAGGCCATGGCAAGTCCCATGTGTTGGGTGCGCCACGGATTGCAGGTAAAGTGTACATGCACTACAGTGTGAGTAAAACTAAACTATTCGAATAGCCATGCTCGCGGTTAAAGGAGCACCGGGACTTGTACTAATCTTGACTAGACTTAGAATTTCTCTAAAACTTTGGTTAGGAATGTGGGTGGAATGTGGAATTTGGAAATGAACATCGGGCATGAGGGTAAGCCGAACCAAGTGTGACTTGGCAAGGTGGACACAGCCTTCATGGTGGGGCTAACTTATTCAACTATTGGCGAGCATATTTCAGTAAAAATGGCTAGATACAGGTTTTGTGAAACATTTCTGCGAAAATTGGCTTTGCGCAATTAAACCCCTGCCTCCCTTGAACCTTGCGAGCATAAATTCATGTTGAAGTGGTGGCTTGTGAGTACTCTATGTACTCACCATTGTTTAATCCACTTTTTTAGAACTAGTTACCGAGGGAGAAATGTACGAGCATATCCCGGAGGAGGAGGAGGCATCGAAGGAGGCACCATAGGCACAAGTTGCTAGTCGAGCGCCTGTACACTAATGCAGGCCGTCGGTAACTATGTTTCCGCTATCGTACTCTGCGCCTTTTGCTACTTTACCGTAGGACTTTTGGCTACTTGGGTCCCTTCGCAGGCAACCCCTTTTTGTAATGATCAAGTATTGTAAGTGTGGAGGCCATGGGCCCCGGGTACCTTAGGACAAGCATATGGGCCACGCGGATAGAGGATGGGCCTAGCCTTGTAATTAGAGATATGATAGAGCTCAGCAGACTTAGCCTTGTACGATAAGGAATATACAACAAATCCAACAAAGTTGTTCTCATGTATAAAGGAGAGCGAGTCACTTTGCTTCCTTTGTCACCGGAGGAGATTTTAAAGGATGATCTGAAAAGAAAACAGCGAGAGAGTGAGAAACAATTGCGAGTGACCCACAAACATAGTGAGGGAGTGTCTCCAAGGCTAAATAAAACTCCACAGCTGCAAAGAACCGAGCCAATGGGAAAAGAGGGTTTAGTTATGATGGCTAGGAAAGGAGATTTAAAAGAATTGAGTGAACCCAATGCCATGTTCTTTGTACTCCTATACAAGGGCAATTTTCTTTCTACTAATAACTTACCCTCTACTTTGCCCAGTGATGTTTTTGATGTGTTACAGGAATATGAAGACGTATTTCTGGAGGAAGTACCACCAGGGCTGCCACCAAAGAGAGGAATAGAGCATCAGATAGATCTTGTTCCCGGTGCTCCACTTCCTAACTGTGACACAAGTTTTTGAGCTACTTTTGGAAGACCTTGTGGGGTAAACTTGGAACGAGGCTGCTATTCTCCACAACGTGTCATCCTCAAACTGATGGGCAAACCGAAGTTGTGAACCGCACACTGTCAACATTGTTACGAGCTGTCCTAAAGAAGAATCTGAAATTGTGGGAAGAAAGCTTGCCTCATGTGGAATTTACATACAACAGGGCGGTACATTCGTCAACAAAATTTTGTCCATTTGAGATTGTCTATGGTTTCAAACCTACTGCTCCCATCGATCTTTTGCCTTTGCCTATGCAGGAACGTGTGAACTTTGATGCAAGCAAGCGAGCTGAATTTGTCAAGAACCTTCATGATCGAGCTAGAGCAAACATTGAGAAGATGACCAAGATGTATGAGAAGCGTGCCAACAAGGGTCGCAAGAAGATGTAATTTGAACCAGGAGACTTGGTTTGGGTGCATTTACGCAAGGATCGCTTTCCTGAAGAACGCAAGAGCAAGTTGCAGCCCCGAGCCGATGGTCCATTCAAAGTGCTTCGCAAGATCAATGACTACGCATATGAAATTGATCTTCCAAGTACTTATGGTGTGAGTACAAGTTTCAATGTCACCGATCTATCTCCATTCTTTGGATTAGAAGAGTCGAGGATGACTCCTTTTCAAGAGGGGGAGGATGATGTGGACATGCCACTGTTAACTACACCCACACAAGTGTATAAAGGACCGGTTACACGCAGCCGTGCAAAGTTACTCCAACAAGAGATGCATGCTTTCCTCTCTGGGTTACATCCTAACATTGATGAGAACTATATACTACCTAAGTCATGTACTCTAATGGTACTCACGTTTATACAAGAGGCTACACTACCGGGTTACATGGAGGACACAGAGGGTTACGCCATGGACACAAAGGTTGCTGCCCAAGTTGAGAAGGGGTCCGCGCCAAGACCCAGTGTTAGACTGCAGAAGCCTCAACTTCCGGTGCAAAACCGTACTATCTCAGGTAGAGACATGGGTCATAATATACATGGTTGGAAACCTCATCAAGTCTAGTTTCCAACGCATCCAACAGCACGTCATTTGGACTTCTGAGCAAGGAGTAATGACCATTTTACTGAAGGCTGTGCAGAAGCCCAAAAGACGCGCGGGAATTGAAGACCACCTCGTGAATGCTTCAACCAGTTGGCCTTCCACCTCCCAACGTGGAGACTTCAGTTGATAGCTATCTAAGAGACTTATTCCTAGTATAAATATCACCTATATGCTACAAGAAAAGAACTTTTGATCATTTGAGAACCTGATATGGTATTGCAGCCGAGCTGCTGAGTGTCTTACACACCTTTGTTCTTGCGAGTTCTTCTTGGGCTTGTGAGAGATCTCTCTGAGGTCCGCTACTTCATGCTCTACGGTTTCCAGTTAGGCTGTGCCGTTTTGTGTGGATTAGTCCCGGTTGTGGTTCTGCGATCGTTCGGAGACCGAGTCGAAGTCCTCAAGGTTTCGGTGTCTCTCCCCCCGTCGCTTGGTCGCATCCAACCTTGGTCAGGTATAAAGCTAGTTATTCGCTGTTTCTACAGCAAGTTATCCTTTGTTCTTAAACCTACTGTTGTGAAGATCGGGCCATCCCCGTGCCGATTCATATCGGTACTTATCAATGGCACTGGAGGGCCGCTGGCTGTCAGGCCTGACTGCGCGGTAGTCGGCGGTGGCACTTCCATCCTAGTCGGCCCTGCTTGTGGAGTGGCCGGCTGGGGTGACTGTGAACTCGGAGGCGCCATCCTTGGCCTCGATGTCGTTGGACCTGGCAGCGCCAAGCTTGACTTCTTACTCGGCGGTGCGCTTTTTGGGCTCGATGTTGCTGAGCCCAAATGTACTGGTCCCGGTCCGGGGCTTGAAGGCCTAGCGGCTGCGCTGGTGGTGTCTCTCATCTTGAGTCTCCCAGCTATGGCACTCGGCCTGATGACCTCCTTCTTGCCTTGGTCTTCAATGGGCTTCTTCCCCGCTCTCTTGGCGTTGGGTTGGGCGGTGGAAGGACTTCTCGGCCTCTTCTTCGACTTCGTGGCCGACAACGGACAGGAGTCATCATCAAACTCCTTGCACCACTGCAAACAATTCAACAATATACATCGCACAATGTTGGGCAATTATGGATACATGTCTACAGGCATTCATCACAGAAGAGAAGCAAGGGTTACCTCGAGACGAGGCCGGTTTCGGCTATAAGCCACGATGGAGCGCTCTGCGTCCTTGGTTTTGATCACCCCATTGGAGAAATAAGTGAACAATGTTTCGGTCACTTTTTGCTAGTCAGCCACCCCTCGGCTTTCTCGGTCAGGGTCATTTTTCCCCTGGTAATCCTAGTAGAATTCGCTCTGCAGCTTCAATGGCTGGACACGTCGGGTCAAGAAACGCTTGGCCACCTAGGGGCCGGTCAGGCCGGCTCTCTGAAATTTCTCCAACCTCGCCAGCAACTGATGCACTTGGCCCATCTCTTCGAAGGTTGGATCCGACGACCAATTGGGCGAGACCGCCAGTGGCGAGCTAGTGAATGGAGGTAGGGAGGGTTCCAGATCAGAACAGTAGAACCACTCCTTATGCCAACCTTTCAAGGAGGATTTCAAAGGAAGATTGATATATATTTTCTTCATCTCACTCCTCAACTGAAGGCCAGCCCCCCAATCACCGAGACCCAATTCTTGGAGGGTTGGGGCTTGATGAGGAATAAGTGTCTGAAGAAATTGAAATGGGGCTCTACACCCAAGTAGCACTCACAAAGAGTCACAAAGATAGAGATTTGCAAAATCGAGTTGGGATTCAGATTCACCAACTCCAATCCGTAGAAGCTAAGAAGACGGCGGAAGAACGCAGAGGAGGGAAGAAACAAACCCCGGTCAAAGAAAGAGGCAAAAACAACAGTTTCGCCGGCTTGGGGATTTGGAACCGACTCACCCTCAGCCGGGCGCTAGCGGATGATGTCATGGCTTTGCAGCCACAGTGACTTCTCCAGCCTTTCCAGCTTTGACCGGCTGCAATCCGAGGTCGGCTACCCTTCGTCCAATGCCCCAACGAAATCTAGAACCTTTGGCATGGCTTGGGGGACAAGAAATTTGGGGGAAATGTGGTCGGGGGCTTGGAATGGACAAAGGAAAGTGGAATCGCTCAAGCTTCAATGGGGAGGAGCAAGCAAAGGCGAACCCTAGTGGAGCAGGAGGCGAAATTTCGGTGCGGAGCTAGGAAGACGAAACGATTGGTCGCTTGGGGAAGATAGAGGAATCTTTTCTCTCTCCCTAGCCTTTATAGAGCCTGTGCTGACTCATGGGCTTGGGCCTACACAGTCAGTACTGGGCCACCAAGATATGAGTTTCTACAATAGCACGCTCAATATGGGCCGCTCGCTGACTGCGTTAAAATTACAGTACAGGTGCTACCAATAGGAATCGATGAGGTAAACAGATATGCTTCATGAAGGCCTAATTACTAAACACATGTGTTTGGGTATCTGTTTTATCCACCACGTATTGAGGATATATCCTTACAAGGTCAAACTCGAGAAGGAAAAGACCGAACTGGAGAAGGCCAAAGCCAAGGTGGAGGCCGACTACGAAAGTAAGCCCTCACTCTAACGAAGACCTTGTCCAATCCTTTGATAACTCTGACTGTTGTTTTAGCTGACAAGTTTACCTGCCAATGAATCTAAGCAGCTGCAAGAGCCAACGCCCAAACCCAGTTCAAAGCCTTTGCAAGGAGATCAAGGTCGTTAAGGAGTCATGGGAGATTCTTGCCGAGTCCGTGAAAGGGCTCCTTGATGTGATGGATCCTCATTATGTGGGAACCAGCTCCAACACGGTGTCCCAGGTGCAGGCGCACCTTAACGAAGCAATGAGTATCCTGAAGAGGTACTCGGATGAGTGTGTTGTTGTCGGTGTGGCCCAGACCCTGGCGATGACCAAGTCGATCTACCCCAAGGCAGATCTTGAGGCTATCGGGGAGGGTTTCACCAAGGAGACGACACCTGAGGAGGCGCTGGAACTGATAACCTAGGCGAGGCTGACTGCAGAGGTGATCACCCGAGACCTAGGTATGTAAGAACAATGCATCATGCAGTCGGTGTGTATAAAGTTTTGTAAAGACATGTGTAAATATATGTGCAATGTTACCAAGCTCGGAGTTTTTACTTAGTTATCATTAGCTTTACCCGACTATATAGTCTACGTTGAGTTAGTCTATAGGAACTTAATAAAATTGTTCACCGCACAAGGCTGTACTCGGGCAAACATGACAAAGTCGTTGCAAAACTTCATAACTTAAGTAAAACAGGCTCATATATTATTGACAAAGCACATATAATACATGCAGCCCCCGCTCACTACTCGGTTGTAACAAGCGGTGTAGTGAGTCAGAGAAGAACTGTACACATGGTGGAATATAAAACTCAAGTATAGAAAGGACGTAGCTGTTCTATATTCCATGAGTTGCTGACAAGGGCACTGTCTTCGGTCTTCAGTCGGTAGGTGCCTGGCCGTGTGACCTCGCTGATAATGAACAACCCTTCCCATATTAGGGATACTTTATGCCTATCTTTGGTGGTCTGTATTTTTCTCAAGACGAGATCCCTGACCAAAAAGGCAAGGCCACGAACATTGCGATTGTGGTAACGACACAGGCCTTGAAGATACCTTGCCGAATGGATTATTGCGATGTCCCTCGCTTCTTCCAACTGGTCTAGTTCGACCAATTGGGTATTGTTGGATGTGTCTTCTGAGTAAGCCCAAACTCATGGAGAGCCGAACTCTAACTCAATTGGTAGCACAGCCTCGGCACCATAGACCAGAAAGAAAGGGGATTGCCGTGTTGCTCGACTAACCATGGTTCTAAGAGACCAGAGAATGGATGGGAGTTCTTGTACCCACCGACCCGCGTATGGCTGTAGTCGGTCGAATATCCTTGTCTTGATGCCTTGTAAGACCATGCCATTGGAACGCTCAACCTGCCCATTGCTCCGCGGTTTTGCCACAGAAGCATAACAGATCTTGATGCCAAAGTTGTCACAGAAATCTTGGAAGACGCCGCCCGAGAACTGAGTACCGTTGTCCGTTATGATGCGGTTAGGAACTCCGAATCGGTATAATATACTGATGATGAAGTCCTTTGCCCTTGCCACTGTTCTGGTAGCAACGGGTTTTGCCTCAATCCACTTGGTGAACTTGTCCATTGCGACGAACAAGTGTGTGAACCCTCCTGGTGCTTTCTTCAAAGGCCCGACCATGTCAAGCCCCCATACTGCAAAGGGCCAAGAGATTGGTATGGTTTGAAGTTCGTGGGTTGGGAGATTTGTTTGTCTTGCATAGAATTGACAACCCTCGCATGTGCGAACAATGTCTTTAGCATATGTTACTGCTGTTGGCCAAAAAAATCCCTGCCTGTAAGTCTTTCTAACTAATGTCCTAGATGCAGCATGATTGCCACAAATGCCTGAGTGGATCGATTGTAGACTCTGCTTGCCCTCGTCGGGTGTGACACAGCACATGAGGACACCAAATGCGCTTCTTCGGTACATGTCTTCTCCGACTACTAGGAAACTTTTGCTTCAACGTTTGATTTGTTCTGCTTGAATGCGATCTTTTGGGAGCTCATCGTCCAAGAGGAATTTGAGAATAGGAGCCCGCCAATCTTGGGATATGATCAGTACTTCGTCTGTTGCCGGGGTAGGTTCAGCCTCCGACTGCTCTGGCACTGGTTTCTTCTTGAGTTCTACTTGAATGCGATCTTTTGGGAGCTCATCGTCCAAGAGGAATTTGAGAACAGGAGCCCGCCAATCTTGGGATATGATCAGTACTTCATCTATTGCCGGGGTAGGTTCAGCCACCGACTGCTCTGGCACTGGTTTCTTCTTGACTGACGGCTCCATTAGTTGCTCGACAAAGATCCCAGTCGGGACCACTTCTCGCTTAGATCCCATGTTTGCCAATTCGTCTACAGCATCATTGTATTGTCGTAGGACATGTGTTATCTCCAGCCTGTCGAACTTGTTTTCCAACTTTCTGACCTCCTAACAGTATGCCACCATGGTATCGTCGAAACATGTCCAGTCTTTCATGACTTGGTTGACCACGAGTTGGGAATCTCCATGCACAACCAATCAACGGATGCCGAGTGATATAGCAATGTGGAGCCCATGGATGAGTGCCTCGTACTCGGCGACATTGTGGGAAGCCGGGAAGTGGATCTAGAGAACATATTTGAGTTTTTCGCCATTTGGGGACGTCAGTACAACACCGACTGTGGAGGCCATGGGCCCCGGGTTACTCATCACAAGCATATGGGCCACTCGGATAGAGGATGGGTCGAGTCTTGTAGTTAGAAATATAGTAGCACCCGGTAGATTTTGCCTTATACAAAAAGGAATATACAATCTTAGCCGGGTAAGATGTATCTCTAAGAAGGAAATCCCTTGGCCATATCCGGTTGGGATTCCTACCTTGTACCCCTACCCCCCAGTATATAAGGGGAGGCAGGGCGCCCCTTGAGGGCAGAACAACACACGAGATCATTGATCTACATACATCCTCAAAGGAATACCATCACAACTGGACGTAGGGTATTACCTCTCATCGAGGGCCTGAACCAGTATAAAATTTCTTTGTGTTCCTTTGCAGTCCATCGGATTTCCCCTCGCCGAGTAGCCCCATAATCATATTGCCTGTGTAAAACATCGACAGTTGGCGTGCCAGGTAGGGGCTTCGGTGATATCTTCATCAACAATCTCGATGGATCCAACAAGCAGAGTCGACGGTAACAAGTTCTCCCCCAGAGACACAATTTCTTTCGGAAGCCTCGACTTCGTTGCCGACCAGATCGGCAACCTCACCTTGGCCGAAGTAGATCCAATCCAACCGGCCAAGGAACCAGCCGACGTTGCGCCAGTTGGCCCATAGGACACCGCAATCTCCTTTATCGATCTACTACGGCAATCATTCACTTCGCCGAGCATTGGGACAACTCTCTCCTTTGGTGTCTGACTCGTGCTAGGCCTTGAGCCAGCCCGGGTCAGGCTAGGAGGGGGAGAGATCGCCAATCTCCCACATGGACTCAGCAACGCCACGGATCTACATCACACGCGGCAGACCCAATCTCCCACGGTTCAGTTTGGACAAGGCTCAGAGCCGTTTCAGATTGGATCTAGGGAGGTTGGAGTCGTCCTTACTCTGATAAACTACTAGGATTCTGACTCCAAGTCGAACAACGGTTCGAACACCAGTTCGGACTCCAGTCTGGTGAGTTTTCTCCTCCCCCGCGAGATCTTCATGGCTTCAACACCGCCACCCGAGGTGCGGCGACTACAAGAGGAGCAACAGGAGGAGGCGCGCCGTCTACGACAAAAGGAGGAGGCTAACCGCGAGGCTCGCAACGACGGGCTACGCAAGGCTGGGCGAGCCGCTCAGCAGCAGATTCTCCAGACTAAAGTCGGCGACCACGATGTCTTCGTCACGCCACAACAGAACGTCATGGCCGCTGCAACCCTGCTGGACATGCTTCAACTCAGGCCTGATCACCAGGCTAAAGATCATGGCGATGATTACAGCTACTGCCTATCAGCAACAACAACAGCAGTCGGGCGACACACTTGTACCGACCAACCGGTCGGGATCTCCAGCGGCGGGTTCATCTACATCAGCGCGGCGCCGGGCGGCCGGCTCAAGTCGGCCACATGAGGAATCGCGGCTGTGGAGGCCATGGGCCCCGGGTACCTCATCACAAGCATATGGGCCACTCGGATAGAGGATGGGCCGAGTCTTCTAGTTAGAGATATAGTAGCACCCGGTAGATTTTGCCTTGTATAAAAAGGAATATACAATCTTAGCCGGGTAAGATGTATCTCTAAGAAGGAAATCCCTTGGCCGTATCCGGCTGGGATTCCTACCTTGTACCCCTGCCCCCCAATATATAAGGGGAGGCAGGGCGCCCATTGAGGGCAGAGAGCAACACACAAGATCATTGATCCACATACATCCTCAAAGGAATACCACCACAACCGAACGTAGGGTATTACCTCACATCGAGGGCCTGAACCAGTATAAAATCTCTTTGTGTTCCTTTGCAGTCCACTGAGTTTCCCCTTGCTGAGTAGCCCTATAGTTATATTGCCGGTGTAAAACATTGATAGTTGGCGCGCCAGGTAGGGGCTTTGGCGAGTTTCACATCTACAAGCTCGATGGATCCAGCAACCAGAGTCGACGGCAACAAGTTCTCCCCTGGAGACACGATAAACTTCGGCAACCTCGACTTCATCGCCGACTAGATCGGCAACCTCACCTTGGCCGAAGTAGATCCAATCCAACCGGCCGAGGAACCAGCCGACTCTGCGCCAGTCGGCCCGCAAGACGCTGTAGTCACCTTCATCGATCTACTGCAGCAATCTTTCACTTCGCCAAGCCTCAGGACAACTCTCTCTTTCGGCGTCCGACTCGCGCTAGGCCTTGAGCCAGCTCGGGTCGGGCTAGGAAGGGGGGAGAGCGTCAATCTCCCACATGAGCTTAGCAATGCCATAGATCTACACTTCATGCGGCAGACCCGATCCCCCACGATTCAGTTTGGACATGGCTCAGAGTCGTTTCAGATTGGATCTAGGAAGGTCGGAGTCGTTCTTACTCCGATAATTACTCGGACTCTCACTCTAAGTCGGACAACGATTCGAACACTGGTTCGGACTCTAGCCTGGTGAGTTTTCTCCTGACCCGCGAGATTTTCATGGCTTCAACACCACCACCCAAGGTACGCCGACTACAAGAAGAGCAGCAGGAGGAGGCGCGCCGACTACGACAACAGGAGGAAGCTAACCGTGAGGCTCGCAACGACGGGCTACGCAAGGCTGGGCGAGCCGCCCAGCAACAGATTCTCTAGACCAAAGTCAGCGACCACGACGTCTTCGTCATGCCACAATAGAACGTTGTGGCTGCTGCGACCCTGCTAGACACGCTCCAGCTCGGGCCTGATCACTAGGCCACTCCAACTATCGCCAAGATCAAGGCGATGATCACAGCTACTGCCTGTCAGCAACAACAACAGTCGGGCGACACAATTATACCGACCAACAGGTCGGGTTCTCTGGCAGCAGGCTCCTCTACATCAGCACGGCGTCGGGGGTCCGGCTCAAGTCGGCCACATGAGGAATCACGCCAAACATCACTCGGCGACACCAACAACAACAATCGGCGGCGTCACTAGTACGACCGCCGGCCTAACCAAGATCTCCAAGTCTGGCTACAACATGACCTCCGACACACCATTAATGCTCGGCGCCATGAACATGAAGAAGACGAGCGTCGCCGATAGGAGGACGACTACGAACGCTTCGGCCTCAACCACGAGCGGTATAACCGCCGCAACAGGAGCCGGAGCCCTCACGAAGACGAAGGCGTTTCGGCTTTCACTCACAAGCTCCAGGACGTTGACTGGCCATTGGGCTACAAGCCTACAGGGATCGAGAAATACGATGGCAAAACCAACCCCAAGTCCTGGCTCACAGTATACACCCTAGCAATCCGAGCTGCCGGTGGTGACCACAAAGCCATGGCTAACTACCTCCCAGTCGCGCTAGCCGACTCGGCGAGGACTTGGCTAACAGGGCTCCCAAGGCGGTCGATCGGTTCCTGGGGAGAACTCAGGGAGCGGTTTATCGCTAACTTTCAAGGGACCTACGAGAGGCCATCTTCAGAACATGATCTATATCAGCTCCACTAGAAGAAAAATGACTCTCTACGAGAATTTATCAAAAGGTTCTCTGAGAAGCGCAACAAGATACCAATAATCAAGGACGAGGCCGTCATCACTGCCTTCCGCAAGGGAGTAAAGGACGCCCCGTTCATCGTGAAGTTTACTCAGAAGCCACCATCCTCTGTCCGGGCTCTTTTCGACATGGCGAACAAGTACGCCGACTTGACTGAAGCGGTCGCAGAGGCCCTCGACGAGAAGAAGGAGTCCCGACAGAAAGAAGAAAAGGCGAAAGCCGACAACGAGCCATCCCAAAACAAGTCCGCCAACCGTAAGCGGAAGTCGGACAACGAGGTGGCCAACATGGAGCGTACTTGATCGCGGCCCCAACGGAATAACGACTACCAGAAGGTCATGAACGGGCCATGCCCCTTCCACCCCAAGGGCAAACACGCGGCCAAAGACTGCTTCATGCTCAAGAAGTTTGCTTCCGAGCAGGCTTCAACGTCTGGTGCTGACAAAAGCAAAGACAAGCCAGATCAGGACCCGGCCGACGATTTCCAAGATCCCCAAGCCGAGTTAAACCATATCTTCGGAGGGCCGTCTGCATATGAGTCCAAGCGCAAGCAGAAGCTAACAACACGGGACGTCAACGTAATCTCTACAGCAGACACCCCCCAATACTTGCACTGGTCAGAAACGTCCATCAAGTTCACTCGCGCAGATCACCCAGATCGGGTTTCTCACCCAAGACGTTATCCACTCGTCCTAGACCTGGTCATCAAGAACATCAAGCTAAAGAAGGTTCTCATAGACGGAGGCAGCGCGCTCAACATCCTCTTCACCAAGACTCTGGATGAGATGAAGATTCCTCGTTCAGATCTGCGGCCGAGTACGGCGCCCTTCCATGGTATAATTCCCGGCCTATCTTCAACACCACTCGGGCAGATCACCTTGCCAGTCACCTTTGGCACGTGGGATAACTTCCGCACGGAGAACATCTGCTTTGAGGTCGCCGACTTCGAGACCGCATATCACACGATACACGGATGACCGGCGCTCGCCAAGTTTATGGCGATACCACACTATACATACACGGTGCTTAAAATGCTAGGGCCAGCAGGAGTCCTCTCCCTCCGTAGCGACATCAAGCAAGCCTTCAACTGCGACAAGGAGAGTTGTGAATTGGCTCAGACCGAAGAAGCGACAGCCGGGCGCAACAGCATTCGGCAAGCCACCACAACCGAAGTCGAGGAAGACCAAGTTCCGGCCAAGAAAGTAGCGAAGTCAGGAATTTCAGCGGACTCGGACACAAAGAAGATCCCCCTGGACCCTTCTGACCCCTCGAAGACTGCTCTAGTTGAGACCGGACTCGACCCCAAATAGGAAGACGCGTTCGTCACCTTCCTCCAAGCCAACAAAGATATCTTCACATGGAAACCGTCCGACATGCCGGGTGTACCAAGGGAGGTGATCGAGCATGCTCTCAACGTGAAGACAGACGCCAAGCCAGTGAAGCAACGGCTACGACGCTTCGCTCAAGACCGTAAAGATGCTATTCGGGAGGAGATAACCAAGCTTCTCGTAGCCGGGTTCATCAAAGAGGTCTACCACCCGGATTGGCTGGCAAACCTAGTTCTGGTCCGGAAGAAAAACGGTAAATGGCGCATGTGCGTCGACTACACCGATCTCAACAAGGCGTGCCCCAAAGACCCATTTGGCTTACCAAGGATAGACCAGGTGGTTGATTCAACTGTAGGGTGCGAACTTCTCAGCTTTCTCGACTACTACTCAGGATACCATCAAATCAGGCTAAAGGAGGAGGACTGCCTAAAGTCGTTTTTTAGCACGCCGTTTGGAGCGTATTGCTACATCACTATGCTGTTCGGTTTGAAAAATACTGGAGCAACGTATCAACGGGCAATTCAGCGGTGTCTGCACACTCAGATCGGGCGCAACGTGGAAGCCTATGTCGATGATGTGGTCATCAAGACCAAGTCCAAAGAAGACCTTATCGCCGACCTAGAAGAAACCTTCCAAAATCTTTGAAGATTCAAGATGAATTTGAACCTGGAAAAGTGCGCCTTCGGTGTGCCATCGGCAAGTTACTTGGCTTCATCGTCTCGCATCGTGGCATCGAGGCCAACCTAGAGAAAGTCAACGCAATCATGAACATGGCTCCCCCGACTAACCAAAAGGACGTCTAGAAGCTAACAGGCTGCATGGCGGCACTCAGCCGGTTTATTTCCCGACTGGGCGAACGGGGCATGCCCTTCTTTAAGCTATTGAAGAAAGCAAACAATTTCCAGTGGACTCCCGAAGTCCAGCAAGCCATTGTAGACTTCAAGCAATTTCTCACATCACCCCCCGTGTTGTCGTCACCCATGCCCCAAGAATCGCTAATGCTATATCTGGTGGCAACTACTCAGGTAGTCAGCACGGTGCTGGTGGTCGAGCAATCCAAATAGGGTCACATCCAGAAAGTCCAAAGGCCAGTTTACTTTGTCAGCGAAGTCCTTGCCGACTCGAATATGAGATATCTGTAGGTCCAAAAGCTGCTCTATGGCCTACTCATCACTGCCAGGAAGCTGGTGCACTATTTCCAAGCACAGCAAGTAACAGTGGTCACATCATTTCCACTCGGGAGAAAACCTTCCAAAATCTTCGAAGATTCAAGATGAAGTTGAACCTGGAAAAGTGCACCTTCAGTGTGCCATCTGGCAAACTACTCGGCTTCATTGTATCGCATCATGGCATCGAGGCCAATCTAGAGAAAATCAACGCAATCATGAACATGGCACCCCCGACTAGCCAGAAGGACGTCCAGAGGCTGACAGGCTGCATGGCGGGCACTCAGCCGATTTTATTTCCCGACTAGGCGAACGGGCATGCCCTTCTTCAAATTACTGAAGAAAGCAAATAATTTTCAATGACTCCTGAGCCCAGCAAGCCTTCGAAGACTTCAAAATTTCTCACATCACCACCATGGTTGGTATCACCTATTCCCTAGGAGCCATTAATGTTATATCTGGTGGCAACCACCCAGGTAGTCAGCACGGTGTTGGTGGTCGAGTGATTCAAGTTAAAAGAGGCCGGTTTCTTCTTGACTGATGGCTCCATGAGTTGCCCGATAAAGATTCCAGTCGGAACTACTTCTCGCTTGGATCCCATGTTTGCCAGCTCGTCTGCAGCATCATTGTATTGTCGTAGGACATGTGTTATAGCCAGCCCATCGAACTTGTTTTCCAGCTTGTGGACCTCCTGACAATATGCCGCCATGGTATCATCGAGACAAGTCCAGTCTTTTATGACTTGGTTCACCACGAGTTGAGAATCCCCGCGCAACAACCAGTCGCGTATCCCAAGTGATATAGCAATCGGAGCCCGTGGATAAGTGCCTCGTACTCGGCAACGTTGTGGGAAGCCGGGAAGTGGATTTGTAGAACGTACTTGAGTTTTTCGCCGGTGGGGGATGTCAATATGACTCCAGCCCCGGCGCTGCCGATCCGTAGAGAACCGTCGAAGTACATTGTCCAGTACTCTAGCTTCGCTGTTAATGTAGGCAGTTGAGCTTCTGTCCACTCGGCCATGAAGTCGGCTAGAGCTTGTGATTTAATTGTTGTCTGTGGTTGAAAGGTGATGTCGAACGCCATCAACTCGAGTGCCCATTTAGCGATTCGGCCGGTGGCCTCGCGATTATGGAGGATGTCCCCGAGTGGAAATGATGTGACCACCGTGACTTGATGTGCTTGGAAATAGTGCACCAGCTTCCGGACTATGATGAGTAGGCCATATAATACTTCTGACTGCGGATATCCGTCTTCGAGTCGGCAGGCACCTCGCTGACAAAGTAAACTGGCCGTTGTATTTTTTGGATGTAACCCTGTTCGGATCACTCGACCACCAGCACCGTGTGACTACCTGAGTGTTGCCGCAGATATAGCATTAGCGGTTCTTGGGCATGGGTGACGCAACACGGGGGGTGATGTGAGAATTTCTTGAAGTCTTCGAAGCTGCTGGGCTTCGTGTCGAGTCACGCTGAAATTCCTGACTTCACGCCTTTTTGCCGGAACTTGATCTTGCTCGACTTCAGTTGTGGCGGCTTGCCGGATGCTGTTGCGCCTGACTGCCGCTCTTGTGATTGAGCCCAATTCACAATCTCCTTGTCACAGGTGAAAGCTTGCTTGACGTCGCTGCGGAGGAGAGGACCTCCTGCTGGCCCTGGGCATCTTGAGCACCTATAATATGTTATAGTGTGGTATCGCCATAAATTGGCAAGTGCCGGTTCCGAGTATCGCGTGGACGCGTCTCGAAGTCGGCGACCAAGCAGACGTTTTCCGGGTGTGGAAGTTATCCCGTGCTAAGTTACTTAATGTGATAGCCCTAGTTGATACGGCCGGAATTATCCCGTGAAGACGGCATGCTCCCTAATTGAACGGGAATCCTCATTTCGTCCAAATTTGGTGAATTAAGAGTGACGTGCTGCCTCCGATCGATAAAAAGCGGTTTTCTTTAGCCTGATATTCTGACGACCAGTCCAGACAAATGTGGTTAGCGTCCATGTGCTGAAACCCGATCGGGTGATCTTACAGGTATGTGAACGTGATCATGTGTCTGACCAGCACAATAAGTGTCGGCTATGCGAATATGAGTTGCGTCACGCCCGGAGCTTCTCTTCGTTGACTCATATGTAGACGCCCCTTCCAAACGAATATGTGAGCTCGCCTGGATCTTGAAATCTACGACGGACCTGATCTGGCTTGTCCTTTCCTTGTCGTGCCAACGATGAATCCTGCTCGAGGCAAACTTCTTGAGCATTGTAGCCAGTCTTTGCCACTTCTTGCCCTTGGTGAAGGGCAGGCCCACTCATGACTTTCTGGTAGTAGTTGTTCGTGGGCCACATTAAGTTTGCTCCATGTTGGCCACCTTTGGCTGACTTCCGCTTGTGCTGCCAGACTTGTTTTTGAGACTCCTCTGTCGCTTCCGCCTTTGCGTCCTTTCTGTTGATCCTTCTTCTCGTCGAGGCCCTCTGACCGCTTCAGCCAAGTCAGCGATATTGTGCGCATGTTGAAAAGAGCCCGACAAGGGTGTGCGCTTACGAGCTGAACTTCGCATGATGTCTTCCTTACTCTGCTTTCGAAAGCAGCTAGACAGCCTCTTCTTCAAATCATGGATCGTATTGCGCTTCTCAGAGAAAAAAAATCTCCTTTACTAAAAAAAATCTCCGTAAAAGACACCGTCTTCTTCTGGTGTTTTTGATTGATACAAATCGCACTCAAAAGGATGGCACTCTCATACGGTTAGTAGCTTACTCTCTGAAAAATTAGGTTGATGGAAACGCTCTCCGACGTTCTTTCCCTCTAGGAACCCG
>RYFJ01000538.1:0-48141 GCA_003991445.1 Oryza meyeriana var. granulata
CAACGCACCTCTCCACACCACCACAGGGGGACCGTGTAATTATCACTGCGGATCAATACAATTTCGGTCGCATCGACTTCCTGTCGACCATCTTGCTTCTGAAGCGGGTGCTATTCGGTTTAGTCGCCCTCCTACGAGAGGGAAGTCTTGTCACCACCGCTACCTATTGCTAGGACTTCCTCGGTTAGGTCGATATTCTAGTCAGTTTATGGTAGTCGGCTTACCAGATATATTTATTTATTTTATCTATGACTGCATCAGTTCGGTTTGATCTCATAGATTGATTGTAATCACATCACACGTGCATTAACGATTGTATCAGCTTGCTGGGAGGGTTTACATCCGTTGGTGATTGCATGGTTAGGTCCCGACCTTACTAAACTGAGCTACGATAATCGTTCTTGTAGGCGATATAGTTAGTATGTCAAGCGTCTTATCGGGGTGTATAGCCGGTAAGTTATCATGTTTAGCATCACGATCGCATCAGATCTATTGGCCTATCGATATTCTCGTATTTTGATATCAGTCTGTGCTGCAACGGTGGGTCCGATTACTAGACTGAATAATAACGTTACCTTTCTTAATAAGCTGATGGGTTTTATGTGATGTTGTTATCGAGTGGCTTAGCGATAAATTTCTCTTATTAAATATAGGATTATGCTGCTGCCTTGTTATACATTTTTGCCTGCATTAACTGTTAAATTAAAATCGGCTAAGGGCTAGCCGATTGTTTTATTCTAAACGATCCGAATCGATGCCAAGCAGTTCCGGGCAACGACTAGCAAATCTCGGGCAAAAAAATTCCCGGGCCACGACCTCAAGTTCCGGGAACGACCTCAGGTAAGGGACTCGGACGAGTATAGGTAAGAACCCGGGCACGGGCCACGGACAGCGGATGAAGATCCCGGGAGTCGATGTGAGCAACGGGCCCGGACACGGGCGCGGGCAGTATTTCATAGCAATCCAGTAACTTTAAACTATGATCGGCTGGAGTTTATTTTAATCTATTTACTTATGCATTCTGTCGCGTATGTATTTTTTACCAAGTTTATAGCCGGTTTTTGAGCAATCTTTACAATGATCGGCTTAGCGCAATACTTGTTTATTATTACGTTATTGCTCTTGCGTATCGGTTTTTAGCCAAATTGTATAAGTGCTACAGTGCGTAGCGCCATCGGCGATGAATGAGTCCCAACCTCCAACCGATTGGCTCACAAATTCGACATCTTCTCTCCTTGTCAATTTGCAGGTCAAATTGACTGCACGCCTACGAACTCAAGATTTTAGGTCGGCTGCTCGCACTGGAGTGAAGTCAAATTCCAGGCCTTCAACGGGTGTGGCGTCGCCAACCGACGCGGACGGCCCGGGCCCCACGGGTTTTCGGCGTCAATAGTTCCATCCTTTCAAACGCCACGGACCAGTGGAACTCTACACATTGTAATCATTCCCATTTAGTCGATGTATCCTTTACGCCCCTAAGGATCACCGTTGAAGCCATCTGTTCCGCTTTTCTCTCTGCAGCCCGCACAGCGTATCTCCGCCGTTCCGTCGTTCCGCCACTCGAAGCGATTGAGCTCTGACCGCAGCCATGCACAACGTCGGCGCCTCACCTCTGGAATGTTACTTAGCAGCCAAGGAATTGATTATGATGCCGTGTGAAGCTAGAGATCGCCTCTCCTCTCCTCCCACTCCGGTTCATCGGTTGTGCGGCCGTTGTTGATTCGTGAGCAAATTGTCGTATTCCTTTGCACGTAGAGTGGACCTTCAAGCTGTTCCTTATGACTGTGTGTGCGTGACATTGAATTGGTCATCCCATGGGCTGAGATGGCAGCTACCACGGGTAAGAGCATCCGAAGCTACCGCCCGGCGTCCGAAGAGACATCGCAGTCGCCTGCACTTCATCACAAGCTTCCCAGTCTCGACAAGCCGCACGGTGATGAGCTTCCTAGTCGCTTTCACTAATATCTCCTGCATGCACGTTATTGTGCCAAGCCAGCACCCATAGCTCGGTTGCCAACGTCTCCAAAGCCTGCCGCTAGAGAACTCGCCCACCGCGAGATTCCGGTCACCCGAGTTGTGTCAAGAAGACCACCCTTAGCTCCGCATAAGCTGCTCTATTGTTTTCTCTTTGGCTGGCCCGCTACTACACGCCAGTCGCCGCGTCATCGCATCCAGCGTCGCCGCACCCGAGAGAATGCGATACTCTTGCACCTCCTCGTGTTTCGCAGCGCCACCATCCATCCTAGTCCGTGACGGTCCGTTCTTTGTCCGCGGTCGGTGGCCTGCTCTGTTTGTCTCTATGGGCGGCGCTAACCCCACCCACCTTGATAAGAGAGAAGAGAGAGTAAAAGAAAAGAAGAGAAATGTTAAACTGATATGTTTCTTCCAACAGAAGATAGCTAAATAAACTTGCGGGAAAGATTTGCAATATCTATAATTTTAACTCCAAATTTTGATTGAACAAAAAAATTTGGATACAAATTATGCATTTTAATTCTGTGGGGAATAAAATCCTTGGAAAAACCAAAGCCTAAATCTTCTCGAAATATAATAATTATCATGAAGTATTATGAATTTATATATGAATTTACATTCAACTCTGGTTGTCGTTGTTACCTTAATTTAAGATGGGTAAAAACCAGAATGGTTGACCTTTCATGCAGTAACTGACATTTAGTTATAACTTACATAATGATACTTTGTCTATATAAATCATACACTAGGATTTAAATGATATAAAAGAGGAAAAGATTAATATATTCCTAGATTTCCAAGGTGCATAAAAGTTTCATTCCTTTTTCAAAAAGTAACTTGCACTTAGGATCAGTAAGCTCCTCTTATATGTTTGTCACTTTTGTAAAGTATCTTATAAACTTTTGTATATGATCTTGTACACAAAAATGTTTCTATAAACCATTAAATATAATAGGAACCTCCAAAATTCTATAAAATGTCTATAAATCCAAATTGAGTAAACACAATTTTGTTAAACCAGTAGGTTATGTTCTTTTATATATAATAAATACATGCCTTTATGAATCTTATAATAAGAAATGTCAGTTAACTATAATAACTTAAGGTTACCAATATATATAATTACGAAACAAGCCATTTCAGCCTTCCTACCTTGTTATTTTTGTATCTCCCATCCAGAGATTGCAAATGACTTGGTTCTTTCTCCTAAATCTTGTTAGAGATGCTTACCTACTGTATTTATATCATAATTTATTGATCATTTGCATTAGGCAATATTTAATTGATTCTTATTTGCATATTCGCCTTTTATCGGTAGATTCAGATAATTCAGAGTACGTGGAGCAAGGACCAGAGCTTGAGAGTGACTCCTCGCTGCAGCAAGGCAAGCGTCTAAGCATATTGAACCTATGTTTTCAATAAATTGATTTGTTTGCGAAAACATATCTATATGCATGCTTCAGTCTATTTAAAATGAGAAAAGGTAGAGTCAATATTACCTTCAATTGTATGCATTTCCATTCCTTGGTTATTGATGCCAATTTATATATGTCACCCTGTTAAAGAAACTTTGGGATACTTTATTTTACCGAATACTTAGCCATGCTCATAGACTTAGAAAAAGTCCGATAGATGGAGCTATCGTTCAAAACTAGTTTAAAGCGAATAAATGGGTTCCAATCTGAAAAGAATAACCTCTGAATAAAATTGAAAATATGTTTTGACTTGGACGATGATAGGGGCGATGAAGGGATGGTGTTTCCCTGATGCACGTAGCTCGTCTGGGTCGTTAAGGACCGAACATGTTGACATCTATTCAAGCACCCTACGTACTTCCACACGCGCGCATGGACGGCTTAACTCAGTAGCACGGGAGGCTGTGACCATCTACGCCCGTCCGTCAGTCATGAGGGGAGACCTTTGGAGGACCTCGTGCGGGACTGCACTGTGAGCCTGCACTTGGTGAATCCATACTTGGCCGGAGGTGCCTCCCGTGACGGTGAGCCCGCCTTAGCTGCCACGCACACACGCGGCTAAGTCGTCGGGGGCCCAGACATGGTTTAGGTGGTTGGGGCTAAGCGTGCAAAAGGTTCTGTTGTGACCTCTAGTCCGCACTCAATGTTTAGAGTGTGGGTACCGATGGGTACGGATCAAACTAGAGTGTAGCCGTTGGGCTTCTATCACATCGTGTGGGTAAAGATGTACACCTCTGATCAGAGTAAGAACTATTCGAATAGCCATGTCCACGGTTACAGGACGACCGCTTGATGTGTTAGTTACTCATGTTAGCATCCAACTTGGGTTATGTGGTTACCATGACTTAGGATAGTCATGGATGGATGGGTTTATATAAGGGATTTTTGGATATTAAATATGACTTGGTTTAGTCATGAGAAAGAATATGCTTGTGTAGCATAATTGTTTGGGCAATGGTAGCCCATGGATGATGATTATGACTTGGTTTAGTCATGAGAAAGGATATGCTTGTGTAGCATAATTGTTTGGGCAATGGTGACCCGTGGGTAATGTTTAGAGCACGGTTGGTGCTCATTTATACTTCATTTTCAGAACTATAAGCTTGCTGTCTTAAAAATTCAGATTGTGTTTATTTCTCAAATGCTTATAGTTTCAAGTATTACTTGCTTAATAAAAATCAGCTTTATGCAAATCAGAGTCACATAGCCATATTCCTTGATGTAGAGACTAGCATTACTCCTTTGTACTATTAATATTGTGTAAGTCTTGCGGAGTACCATTCATACTCACGTTGCATCTTTTCAGGTGAGGATAACGGCGAAGATGGTGTGATCTACTATTATCCCGCCGAGGGTGGCGAGGATAATGTGTAGTTGAAGTTGAGCTCTATCCCAGTCGTTGCCCTGTGCATGGGTTTGGCACCACTGGTTCTTGTCTTTTGTGTTTATATTCCGCTGCAAATCTTTTGTGTCACTTTGTGATGAATTAGGGTGTGAACCCTCTATGTAATAGTTGTAACTCTGCTACTCGTCTATCCATTTTTAGAGTACTTGTGATGTTTATCAATTGCTTGCGATGAAAGTGTGAGGCTAGTCGCTTTCCTGGGGACTAGCTAAACATGAGTATGAGTTGTGTATAATTGAGATGGTTGGGGGATAGCTATTGTGGTTCGAGTCCTCTGGGGTACGTATCGTGTTTGGTCGCCACCATCGAGTGGTTTGATGGGCGTATGACGGGGAGGACTGGCAAGCTATCCTTATGATTATCTCTTTTGTACACTTCTCGGCATTTTGGATTTGTATTGTGAGTGGGTAAAGATTATGGCAAGTCTGCGATGAGGATGGATGGTTATTGCATTTATTCGGATTTTATTCGAGACCCCGTCCATCTAGATAGTTCGCGTTGCCGTAATAGTTACTCTTCATAATGCACTTCCGGGGTGCCCACATGGCTTTGCTAATGCCGCACCTAATAGGTGTACAAGCTGTACATTTTTTCTGTTTTTTCTCTTAATGATTGCAAAAGTACTCCAGTAGAATAAATTCCGATCCGTGAAACTTTGCTCCATGAAAGACGAACTCAAGTCACCCAAAACGCGTGTCTGGGAAAGAGCCAAGAGCCAACTCCCGACGCTAGGGGGCTATGATTAGTTGGGCAGAGTGCTTAAACGTAAGGGGTCAACTACTCGGGGAAATTAATATCAATAAGAGGAAGAACATGTAAATTTTATTGGGGTGATTGTTTTCATCATCAGATGCTACTCATCCGATATATTTATAATGCAGGGCCAGTTCCGGATACGCGTGACAGGAACTCGGGGCTTCGAGCCTATCTCCTACGCTTGGGGGCTGGACCAGTCTGCCAAGATACGCTTGGAGTGCGACGCTTCAAGAATCACTCGGAATGCTCCATGAGGGCTACTGACCGAGTACTTACGCTAGTCAGGGACATCATCTTCCCTAGCTACGCTCTATGTGGGTAGGGGTGAAAACGGATCTGAAACGGTTGAAAACTAACTATACCATATTTGTTTTCATATTTTTTTCAGAATCGGATTCGGAATTGGAAACCTCGAATACAAAAATGGAATCGAATATTACTGGATACAGATACGGAGCAAATACGAATCGGAATGAATACGGTAACAAATATTTATTCGAATATAAAAACCCCTCAAACTGAACTTTACCAACTAATGAAGAGAGACAACTTTTTTTTTTGTAAAACAATATATCAATATTTTTTACAATTCAGGAGATATAGTTACAAAATGAAGTGACATTGGCGAGATGTGAACTAGCTTCACTAGCAAATTCATCTGTTAAAGCAGCTTCCAACCCAATTTGACTTCGAGTTGACCAATTATGACTCATTCATGCATCGCAACAATTCAAAACATCGAAATCCTAAGTTGAGACGCGGTGGCTAGCGAGATCAGTGAGAGATCCGGGAAGCAAATTTACCGCGGGGGAGGGAGATCTCGCGGTGCGGCCGAGCAAGGAGACACCGTTGCTGCCGTGGGCTGGGCGTGCAGAGCCGAACCTCGCTGGGGGCGGGGACGGGTGATCATTGGCGTAGTCGTCCTCCTCGTCATCATCATCTGCGGCCGCGGCCGCGCTCTGGGACGCCATGACCTGCGCGAGCCTCGCAGCCACGGCCCGCGCTGCAACGTTCTGTGTGCGGCGCATGTTGGAGATGCCACCTGTGCCCACGCCAGCGGCGGAGGAGGTGGAGGAGGAGCGGTGGTGGGACGGGGAGACTCCCCCTGGGGAGGAGGAGCCCGTGCTGCTGCCGCTCCGCTGCCGCCCGTAGACGGGGCTCCCCCCTCGGAGACGGTCCATGGCGGCCGCTCGCCGGAGGGATCTGGGCGCGCGGGTATGGACGGCGGCGGCGCGGAGATGGCGAGACAAGGCGACACGACGCGAGGGGGACGAGTGGGAAGGAGGTTGGAGGAGACTGCCAGTGAGCCAATCAATTTGAATTAGGTTTTCTTATCGGGTAATATCCGAAAATTTGTCCGGATAGTTTCTGATCGATTCCGGAATCCGCTGGATAATGCCTTTACTGTATCCGTATCCGTATCCAAGAAAAATTATCCTTTTTCGTTTCCAAATCCGAGATTATCCGACCAATCCTATCCGTATTTGAAATTTCGGACGGTTAGCGGATAATATCCGAACCGTTTTCACCCCTACATGTGGGTTAATAACCGACCTCTGGCATCAGTCGAAGTTCGGGTACCACTCGGTTGGGTGAGGTACACCCCATGAGGGTCGCCAGCCAAATCCTATGCTAATACGAGGTTCGGATACCTTATTCAGCTAACAACCGACCTTTGGCACCAGTCGGAGCTCGGGTACCACTCCGCTAAGTTGGGTACGCCCCATGAGGGTCGCAAGCCAAATCCTATAGTAATGCAAGGTTCGGGTACCTTATTCGGCTAATATAACCGACCTCCGGCGCCAGTCGAGGCTCGTGTACCACTCGGCTAGGTAGGGTACGCCCCATGAGGGTCGCCAGCCGAATCCTATGCTAATGCTAGGTTCGGGTACCTTATTTGGTCACAACTCTGCCAGGTTGGGTATGCCCCATGAGGGTCGCCAGCTGAATCCTATGGTAATGCAAGGTTCGGGTACCTTATTTGGCTATAATTCTATTGGGTAGGGTATGCCCCATAAGGGTCGCTAGCCGAATCCTATGCTAATGCAAGGTTCGGGTACCTTATTTGGCTTTACCGAAGTCAGAGAAGACCTATATCGTCAAAGCGCATCCGGAGTTATCATGCACTGCATTACACCTGAGGAGGGTAAGCAGATCCTACAATATACCTACTCGAGCATCTGTGGCAACCAAGCTGCATCCAGAACATAAGTCGGAAAGGCTTGCGGACAAGGATTCCTCTGGCTGATTGTAGTTACCGACGCTGGAGTACTCATCCTGACAAGCAAGGGATGCCAATTTTATAGGGCTGCGCTGGGTAGGTCAGTTTAGGCCGGCTTATTCAGTAGTAGGCACAAGATATGAGTTTCTACAGTACACGCTCAATCTGGGCCGCTCACTGGTTGTGTTAAAATCACAGTGTTGGTGCTACTCACAGAAACCGATTAAATAATCAGATATGCTTCATGCTAAGCCTACAGCCGGGTGTATACATTCGGGTATCTGCATTATTTACCAGGTATTGAGGATATATCCTTATAAGGATCATAAGCTGGTCTCCATTAAAATTGGGGATGCAAGTATCTCTCAAGTACATCTGACCACATATTGGGTTAAAATTCATGGAGTGGTACTCGTCTTACATGCTTAGCCAACAATTGTCATGAGTAAACATTCTTCCAGCTGACATGAAGCTGAAGAGTCTAATTTTCGAGTAACATATTACTCGGGAAAGACTATAAAATCATTCCAGCTGACATGATGCTGAGGAGTCTCATATACCATTAGTGCAGTACTCGGGAAAGACTACAAGGTTAAAGATCTTTGATTTTATGATAAATTGTTTAACAATTAAGCACAAAGTCGGGGGCTACACCTAATAGGTGCGCCTATTCGGTGCATACTATTCACATTTCTACATTGAACCCTTCATAGCCTCGCTGTCAGCTGACGTGAAGCAGGACTCGGGAGAAGAAGCACTCGGACAAAGAGTACTCGGGAGCAATGCACTCGGGAATACATCACCGTGGAGGATGAGCACTCGGCATCAGCTATGACTCAACTATGAAGGTCTCAGGGGCTGCTGTGGAGGCCATGGGCCCCGAGTACCTCATGACAAGCATATGGGCCACTCGGATAGAGGATGGGCCTAGCCTTATAATTAGAGATATAATAGGACTCGGCAGACTTAACCTTGTACGACAGGGAAAATACGGTCCTAGTCGGGCATGTTATATCTCTAGAAGGAGATCCCTTGGTCGTAGTCCGATTAGGACTCCTACTTTGTAACCCTGTCCCCTAGTATATAAGGGAAGGCAGGGTGCCCCCTGAGGGCAGGTTCATCAGAATCATACATCCTCAAAGGAAATATACCACAACTGGACGTAGGGTATTACCTCATCTCGAGGGCCTAAACCAGTATAAACTTTTCGTGTTCCTTTGCAATCCATCGAGTTTCAGTCCGACGAGTAGCCCTATATATTTATTGCCAATGTAAAACATCGACATGCCTGCACCTCACTGATGTATGAACTGAGTTTAGGTATAATCTCTGTTTATAGAAATGCCCGAAAAAGATCATGCTACTACTATGCTAAACAGACTATTAAAACCGATATAAACAAATCTCATATCTGTTGGTGATTAACCTCGTGCATGCTGCGTGCTTCATTGGGGCAGCCCACTAAACCACTTTTCTATAAACTAACCCAATTATGCATGCATGCATGCTAACCTGCATAGTGGCACTTATCAGACACGCACGACCCCTATCAGCACCACGTCGCGCCACCATTCCGCGCCACCAAACGAGATGGAGGTTTAATTTCGTTTCTATTCAAACTAAATGAGCCATAAAATTTATTTTTACTCCGAATTTTAGATGTTCATAAACATCAACTCCTATATCAATAATAGTTTTTTTTTTAATTACAAAACAGTAATTTCAACGAGTGACAGTACGCGCTCTAACCCCAAATTAATTTCTAGTACAATCACACTAATATTTTCGTAAGTATTATAACGTACACAACATGTGAAAATAATATTGTCTCTAGTGTATATTCATACTACTTTCACAATATTACAATTTCCTAACTTGTCACAAATCGACGAATATTTACTACATATACACTAACTTACAACTGTAAAGCAATTCACCCGGTTCTAAACTATTATCACATACGTACTATGTGGGCACCCCAGAAGTGCATTATGAAGAGTAACTATTACGGCAACGCGAACTATCTAGATGGATGGGGTCTCGAATAAAACCCGAATAAATGCGGTAACCATCCATCCTCATCGCAAACTTGCCATAATCTTTACCCACTCACAATACAAATCCAAAATACCGAGAAGTGTACAAAAGAGATAATCATAAGGATAGCTTGCCAGTCCTCCCCGTCATACGCCCGTCAAACCACTCGATGGTGGTGACCAAACACGATACGTACCCCAGAGGACTCGAACCACAATAGCTATCCCCCAACCATCTCAATTATACACAACTCATACTCATGTTCAGCTAGTCCCCAGGAAAGCGACTAGCCTCACACTTTCATCGCAAGCAATTGATAAACATCACAAGTACTCTAAAAATGGATAGACGGGCAGCAGAGTTACAACTATTTCATAGAGGGTTCACACCCTAATTCATCACAAAGTGACACAAAAGATTTGCAGTGGAATATAAACACAAAAGACAAGAACCAGTGGTGCCAAACCCATGCACAGGGCAACCGACTGGGGATAGAGCTCAACTTCAACTACACATTATCCTCGCCACCCTCGGCGGGATAATAGTAGATCACACCATCTTCGCCGTTATCCTTACCTGAAAAGATGCAACATGAGTACGAATGGTACTCCGCAAGACTTACACAATATTAATAGTACAAAGGAGTAATGCTAGTCTCTACATCAAGGAATATGGCTATGTGACTCTGATTTTGCATAAAGCTGATTTTATTAAGCAAGTAATACTTGAAACTATAAGCATTTTGAGAAATAACACAATCTGAATTTTTAAGACAGCAAGCTTATAGTTCTGAAAATGAAATATAAATGAGCATAAACCCATGCTCTAACTTCAACAATGGCCCACCATTGCCCAAACAATTATGCTACACAAGCATATTATCTTTTATGACTAAACCAAGTCATATTTAATAATAAAACCTTTCATATAAATCCATTCCTCATTAATCATCAAAAATTCCCTTGCATAGACCCATCCATCCATGACTATCCTAAGTCATGGTAACTACATAATCCCAAGTTGGATGCTAACATGACTAACTAACACATCAAGCGGTCGTCTGTAACCGTGGACACGGCTATTCGAATAGTTCTTACTCTGATCAGAGGTGTACATCTTTACCCACACGATGTGATAGAAGCCCAACGGCTACACTCTAGTTTGATACGTACATATCTATACTCACACTCTACACATTGAGTGCGGACTAGAGGTCACAACAAAACCTTTCGCACGCTTAGCCCCAACCACCTAAACCACGTCTGGGCCCCCGACGACTTAGTCGTGCGTGTGTGATGACTAAGGCGGGCTCACCGTCGTGAGAGGCACCTCCGGCCACAGCCAGGCGCGCTCGAGGTCCTCCAATGGAAATCCATCCTCACGACTGACGGACAGGCATAGATGGTCACAGCCTCCCGTGCTACTGAGTTAAGCCGTCCCACTCCTGGCGTGTGAAAGTACGTAGGGTGCTTGAATAGATGTTAACATGTTCGGTCCTTCACGACCCATCCCTTCATCGCCCTATCATCCGTCCAAGTCAAACATATTCTCAAATATTAATTAGAAGTTATTCTTGTCAGATTTTAACCCATCTATTCGCATTCAACTAGTTTTGAACCGATAGCTCCATCTATCGGATTTTGCTAAGTCTAGAATAAGCATGGCTAAGCATTCGGTAAAATAAAAGTATCCCAAAGTCCTTAACCAGTGGTGACAAGGTATAAACATGAGATCAATAACCAAGGAATGGAAATGCATACAATTGGGTAATATTGACTCTACCCGTTTTCCCATTTTAAATAGACTGAAGCATGCATATAGATATTGTTTTCACAAACAAATCAATTTATTGAAAACATAGGTTCAATATGCTTAGACGCTTGCCTTGCTGCAGCGAGGGGTCACACTCAGGCTCTGGATGAACTTCCACGTACTCCGTATCCTCAGAATCTATCGATAAGAAGCAATATGCAAATAAGAAGCAATTAAACATGTCTATGCCACATGATCAATTAATTATGGGATAATTACAGAAGGTAGGGTATGTCCTAACAAGATTTTAGGAGAAAGAACCAAGTCATTTGCATCTCTGGTTTGTGAGATACAAAAATAACAAGCCATATACGCTGAAAATGGCAGATTTGAAATTATTTGTGTATCACCTTAGTGTATTATGGGTAACTTGCATTTCCCATTAAGGTTCTATTTGTGTGATCATTTTTATATGAAAGTGTATAACCTACTGGTTCTAACAAAATTGAGTTCACTGAAATTGGATTTAAAATGATTTAGATATAGATTTTACAAGTTTAACAAAAGAAAAGGTAAGCAAATTAATTAGGCCTATTTTGGGAGGTATTTATATCAAATACAAATTTTCCACAGTAAGTTTACAATTTCTGAGTTTAACAAAAGTGGTTTCACATTTTTAGCTATTAGGATAAATTTTCTAGAAATTTATAAACTTCTAAGGTAAAAAGATGTATATAATAGGTATTTCCATTTTTAGAGAATAATCCTACACAGATGTTCTCACTTTTTATTTTACCAAATTAAAGAGCACAATTTTATGAATCCAAAGAAATTTCGTTTACCTCAAAGGGAGTTATAGTGAATTTTATAGAGATATTTCAAGTTTTTAAGCCCAAAATAAGTCAATTTTGCTTCATATTAATTTATGGATGTTTTCTGTACAGAAGTTGCCATATTTTATTTTACAGTAATGAAGTTTACAAATTTGCAGAGCTAACAAAATTGGTTTGACTCAAAAATGAGTTAAAGTGACAAAGATATGGATTTACAAAGTTGAGATATTTTTCTGTTGGCAAAATATTTCAGTTTAACATTTTTCTTCTTTTTCTTTTTCTCTCCTTCTCTCTTACAGGTGGGGTCAGCGCGGCATAGAGACAAAACAGAGCAGGTGCACGGGACAACGGAACGGACCGTCCGTTCCGGGAGTGTATGGTCCGGCCTGGCGAACAGAGGAGGGCGCAGACAGACAAAGCCGGCGAGCTTCTCGGCGGCGACGACGGTGAACGGCAGCTCGGCTGTGGTCGGGCCCAAAACAGAAAAGGTAGAGGAGTTCACGGCGGAGCTAAGGGTGGTCTTCTTGACACCTCGGGTGACTGGAATATCGCCGGCGGCGAGCTCCAGCGGCGGAGTGTTTCGGGTCGACGATGCGTATCCTATTTTGGACTCGATCTGGCTATGTACATGCCGGCGGGAGTTACTGCTAGGTGCCAGGATGCTCACCGAGGCTCGTGCTGGTCTGGGCGAAGTTGGAACAATAATGGCGATGACGCAAATTGTCCGGCGGCGGCGAAAAACTTCGGGATCGCGTCGGCAGCTCACTCCCCTTGATCTGAGACCAAGGTAAGGCATCTATGATGTTAGGGACCTCCTAGGGGTGGTGAGAGAGCGAGGAAACGGCCTGAGGCCTACCAGAGAGAACAAATCGATGGCGGCGGCGACTTGACCGGAGAGGAAGAAGATGGCTTCGATCTCAAGCTTCACTGCATCATCTCCCGATTTCTTCTGCCAGTTATCTTCTGGAAGTAGGGCGATGACGCTGGCGAGCTGGCTCGGTCAGACTTGCTCCGAGGCGGCCAGAACGGCCGTGATGTCCCGGCGGCGGCGCTGTAGAGCAGAGGGCGAGGCACGGCGTCTTCGGCCGGCGGTTCCTAGGGCAGGTAATACAAAAATGGAATGGTCATAAGGTATAGATCATGTTCCCGAAGCTTAGAAAGGGTGGAGCTCACCGGAGCTAGCTCGGGACCGATCGAACATCTTCGGCGGAGGGGCAAATAGGGTTGCCGCCGGTGATCCTTGGGGTCTCCGTGGGTTTCTCCAGTGGGAACGTGGAGAGGAGGAAGAAAAGAGATGGCTAGCGTGTTCTAAGGCGAAATGGCCAAGGTTTTCCCATAGAGGAGCTCATCTAGGTCACTCTGTGTGTGCTGTGGGAGAGGAGAACGAGAGGAAGACATGTCTACCATGCAATGCTGAGTCGTCTCCATTGCTACAGTGGTCAAGGTGGGTCCCACATGTCAGGAAACCGTGTTCTACACACTTGTGGCTAGCTTCACTCTATGACTTGTGGGTCCAGGAAGTTAATTCCTAGGGAAGAGAGAGGAGTAAGGGTAGGAATGTTGGTGAAACACACTGTCACATGCTATGGTGAGGCTGACAAGTGGGCCAGGTCTTGTGGGTCCCACTGGTCAGTGACTTGAGAGAGGAGAAATCTCTAGAGACTAAGTGTTGTGAGCTGTATGGACAGCTGTCTTGCATCTGTGATTTCAGCAGATAAATATGGGAGATAAATTATGGGAAAATTACTGGAGATAGAGGAAGATGTGTTTAACATGCTGACCAAATTTCGTCGCTAGAAGTGGTCTGGTTCATCTCTGGTGAAAAAGCAAAGTAGGCACACTGATCCAGTTTTGCTGCAGTTTCACTTGTTTCTCCAGTGCCTTGATCTTATCATTTTATGTGTTTTCTTTGGGAGATAAATTAAACCAAAATTTCTGGTAGTGGGGTTCATGTTGGCTCCCACTTTGGCAAAAGGGCTTTGTCTAATTAATCTTGATTTTCATTTGGTGAATTTCAGAAGTGAACCAATTTATTTCAGCTAGCTTCCTAGCTTTGCTGAGTTGAGAGACTTGGTTGAAGTATTTATTGAAGGGATAAAATTATGTAAAATTTACAGGGGCTTACTCATATCACCTGACATGTTTAGGAATTTTTGTAGGATTTTTAGATATATAGAACTTGGGAAGTGACAACTAGCACAAAGCAAAGGATTAGCTAGGGCTTAACACTAATTACCTTAATTTTAGATTTAGGGCTGTGACATACTACAAAGCCACACTATACAATCAATATTTATACAACAAACTAATATTTACGTCTAAACTAATATTTAAGTCTAATGCGTACCAAAAAATAAAATTCATACTTTATAAAAATTTATAAACTCAATTACCAGTGGATTACCCTAGTACTGGGTCCCTCACTGAGTGCTGCTTCTTCCCCTTCGGAATATACAATTCTTAGTTTCTCCTCCTCTAGCGCTTGCGCTTCTCTCGTTGTTCTCCTTCCTTTTTTCTATGTGAAAGACAGTTGAAGGAATCAAGTGGAGAGAACTGATGGCAATGAGGTTCCCGATCTTCCGTTACATAAGGATAACTCTCGGTTTGGTGGAGAATTGACACTCACGATCTGGCTTCTGATCACCAAGACCCGAACTCTGCAATCGCTGCACCACGTCTCCTCTCGTTATCAACTATGCGCTGCCCGGTTGACCTCACCACGAAGGCTAATCCCTGCATGCGAATCGAAGAACACAAGCAAGAACAAGAAAGATTGCAACTCACTTGCGGATGAATGATTATACTCTCGATGTTGGGGTCTTACAAACCGATAAACGGCGAAACTGTTCAAAGACAGATTAATCTAAGCAAAACCCACCCTAAACGGCGGCGGCTACTGAATATATATGAGTTAGGACGTCCTAGGGTGAGGGTTTGCCCTGTGAGGGGCGCACTCCTCATGGGTTTAGCCCACGACACAATTACAAGGCCCAAGGCCCAAAACAGACTCGAACTGGAAGATGTATGTATCTTGTTTCAATGATTTTGGATAGCTCAGGAGGAATTTTGATGTGGGACCAAAACTATCTGAAATTAGACTTCATAAGCTTTCCAACAAGTACTTGTAGGCCCTGTAACTCCTTCTGGATCAAAAGTTATGGCCGTTTGAAGTTGACGCTGTCTCCCAGCCCAAAACTGAATAGGTCTCGGGAATAGGAGTTTACTTGCACTTGTAGTCTTCACTTTAATATTTGGTTTCTTGAGCTATTCTCCATGGTCTTCTCCCAGGTTCCTAATAACAATAAAATCATCACAAGAATTAAATAGCATGTCATTCGTAGAAATATTTCCATGTAAGCTTAGGGACGCATTCACTGGCGATTAAGTTGACGGGCACGTGTGCGAGTAATTGGTCCTTGAATCTGTGACGCATCTTGAGGTTGTAAGTGTGTATCTAAAGAAGTGATGTCCTCATCAAGAACAAATGCTTGCTCCTCTCTCGTTGTTCTCCATCATTTTGTTCTACGTGAAGGCAGCAGAACGAAGCAAGTGAAGAGAACAAAGGCGCAGACAGAAGTGACGTAAAGCCTAGAAGAAGTGACGGATAATTGTGCTTAACAGCGCTTACTTTTATAAATTAGCTCCACACGAGGTTGTCGGGAGCTGAGTGACCGTAGGCTACACGCGAGTGTATGGAGGCCTCTGTTTGTGGTGCTTGACAGCGGTACTACTAGAAGATAGATGGGACAGCACCGAGCGGTGCTGTGGGTTACAGAGGATGGGACCTCGGTGCCACGGCTTGGCTGCGCGGCACCGCGTCGGCAGAAGGATGGGACCTTAGTGCCACGGCTTCACTGCGTGGCACCGCCTGCCGCGTGGCACCGATGCGCCTCGAGTGGTGTCACAGCTTGGCCACGCAGCACCGCTGCGCTACCGCTCGTTGGGCGTGCAGTATTGACCGGTGTTGCAGCTTGGCCGCGCGGCACCAGCGGTCCCACGCCCAAGCCCCGTGGCATCGGCTCGGTGCCGTGCTCCCTAGGCGCAGTGGAGGTATATTTTTGGAAAATATCTCGCACAGTGCATATATTTGTAAAAGTTGAAAAAAAAGTATATTTTAAAAAAATTTTGACTATTACAACAATTAGTTTAGTTTCCGCAAAAATATTAATAACAAACCCATTAAGTTAAACAATAAAAAGCAGAGAGAAAAATAGTTACCGGGAAAACAAACCCCTTATTTCACTCTATATAGCTCGCCTTTCGGGCCGAAAATCTGACCTAAGCTAAGAGGAAAATGTTCACTTTACATCCCTCAATTATAAATCAAGTTTTGCTCACGTCTCTCAACCACAAAACCTCTCAATTGTAAAACCGGGTATAGAGCGTCTCCCAATTTCTAAAACGGGTGCAAATCGATTCCTATGGCAGTATTGACGAGATGGCGCCTACGTGTTTTTTTTAACTTGGCCTTCGTTTCATATGGCATTTATTTGGCACTTACGTTGCACTAGAAAAAAAATTAAAAAAATTGCAGTGGGAACCACGTGTCATCAACCCCCCTCCCCCTTCTCTTTCCTTCGTCTTCTCTCCTGCGCGGCCGTGGGACTCCAACAGGCGTGGCAGTGGGGTGGCGGCGGCGGCGCGAGGTAGAGCCGGAGGCGGGGCGGCTCGGCGGCGCTGGCCCGTGGTGCGGACGTCGTCTTCCCCCTCATCTGGCCGCCGCCACTTATCGCGCTCGGAAGGAGGGGCAGCAGAAGCGGAGGCCACCGTCGGACCCGGCCCCGTCAGCGGCGCCGGACGCCGCGCCTCCCTCCGAAGACCACCCTGCCGACGCCGACCGTTTCAGCTGGGTGCAGGTGAGCTCAAGAAGAGCAACACGAGGAAGGAGAAGCTGAGGCTGCTGTCGGACCCGGCTCCGTCAACGCTGGCCAGGAGGATGACTGGGTGGTGCGCAGGGTGTTTGAGGTACCACCTCTCCCCAGGCTCCACCGCACCAGAGTTCAAGAAGAGTCTCCGGCACCCTCGACCTCGTCGAACCTCCACGAGCCAGCAGGGTTTGCCACCGCCAATCCAATCCCCTCCCTGTATCGGTGCACAATCCCAAAACCGAGGGCCTTGATTACAATTTCTTTTGCTAGCAGGTGAGTAAATCGTATGATTCAGTATGAAATTCATGGAGCTGAACATTTCGGCAACAGAAATGGTTAGATTGGATTTGCTCTCGCAGTGTTGTTGGAACGCGCTGGCCAAGCGAGAGCACGCAGCCTCGCAGCCTCGTCTGCCGCCGCCGACCACCTACTGCACCACCACTGCACAAACTGGGCCTGTGGGCCATGATGGACCGCCTCATGGCGTCGCACCTCAACTGCCAACCCGACACGGCCGACGACCAGCCCGACACGACGTCGCCGCCTCCTCTGCAGCAGACGGGCTCGCCTACTACCAACGGCGGATGTGAAAAATTTTAGAACCCAAACAAATTTAACTATAGCTACTATTTATTATAAAAATTATATTTTAATTTTTTCGAATTACGTAGAATTTTAATAAATCACCGTTCGACAAGCCCAAACAGCCACCCGGGTGGCCAGGCGGTGGATCCGCCTGTATCTATTACTCTACAGTCACGACAACGCTGTTTGGCAATAGCGGCACTGTCAGCAACAACGACAACATGTGGAGCTTCATGCGGTCGGCAGCGGCGCCATTAGCGAGCACGCCACCACTTCCTAGCCATTGCCGTGAGCGCGAGGAGCTCAAGTTCCTGGAGGCCACCCCATCGACGCTCCTCGTCCCCAAGGCTGACCTTGAGAGAGAGGGGAGGTATGGTAGGAAGAAGGGATGCCATGTGGGTCGCATTGTATTTTTTTTATTTTTTAACCGGACAACCATTGACATATGGCCCACACATGTTTGTTTTACTCCCTCCAATTCAAATTACTTATCATTCTATCAAATTCCACACTTACTAAGGAGGAGCTATGACAAATTACATTGTTACCCTCATTAAATACATTGCAGTTGTATTTTTAAAACAGTCATTAATTCTAATTAGTTGAGATGAGCCAATGAGAGTTATGAGTGCATTAATGTGTGGTTGCATTGATGAAGGGTGGAGAGCGAAATTCACATCTAAAAGTGTTTTGGAATATGAGAATGACAAGTATTTTGACAAAAAATTTAATCCTAGACTGAAGTAATTTGAAACGGAGAGAGTATTTTTTTTTCTAATCGGACACCCACTGACATATGGGTCCCATTGATGTTTTTATTTTTATTTTTCTTCTAATTCCACGTAAACGCCATGTAGAACAAAAACTAAGGTGGTGTTTGAATTGACTTATTATCCTAACTTATAAGCCGCACGTAAAGCGAAGAATGTTATTAGCGTGTGATTAATTAAATATTAACTATTAGAAACTTGAAAAATAGATCTATTTGATTTTTTTAGAGATACTTTTATATAGAAAATTTTTACAAAAAACATACCATTTAGCAGTTTAGGAAGCGTGCTCACGGGAAACAAGAAAATAAGCTCTGGAGATAAGCTCCTTCGAACGCACCGTAAGTCAACAAACCACATAGACGTCACGTTAGCCAAAACCGCTCTTGAAACTATCGACACACTAAATCGATTTAGTTTTAATAGTTAAGAGATTTCTTTACCCGGTTTTACAGTTGGAGAACACGAATAAAACTTGGTCCATAGGTGAGAGACAGAAAATAGACTCTTTTCATCCTAGGCCTTGTTTGGGAAGCTTAAGATTCTAGAAAGTAGCTGGTGAGAATCTGGAGAAAAGCTAGGTTTCCCGGCCTATGACTTCTAGTTCATTTTTTGCATTCTACGACTATAGATTCTGAGAATCTAAACTGTTTAAAAGAGAAACTGTAACTACTAGAAGTTCTCGGAATGGGGTCTAAGACTCCCACAATAGTTGCTACAAAAGCCCAGGCCCATGAAAACCGGCCAACCTAGCAGCCTCCTCTCCTCGTCCCAACCCTGAAACCAACAAATTTTTTATTTTTATATTTTTTAAAAAAATATTTACAAAAGTATATTTTAATTTTGAAAATTTACAAATCTATACCCCTAACACCTTTAAAAAAAGCCATCCTAGAGGGCGTTTTAGATGACATGGTAGACGCCCGTCAGCCCCTACTGTCAGGCGGCCGTCGGGCCATCTGCAAAAGAGGCGGTGATGATTAGCCGCCATTTTGTAGGCGGCCCCCTTGCCACCCTCCTAGAGGATAATTTTTACTTGGCCAGGGGACCGCCTGCAGTAGAGGCAACTCCGCAGGTCAGCCGTTCTGCAGGTGGCCCTTGCTGCCCTCTGGGAGGGCTGTTTCTGCCCAGCGAGGGGGCCGCCTACAAAAAGCCACCACCCAAAGGGCCGCCTCTCGTTCGGTGCGACTGTTCACGATCTTATTTTTTGTCAAATTTCGGCCAAATCTGAGAGTAAAATTTAACAGGCATTTGGCAATTGAATTAATAAAAGAAATCGCAAACAGTCGTGATTTTAATTGTAACTTTTTTCGATTGGTTTTCGTCGCTCGGAATCTACTTTCATCGTAAAGTCAAAACTCAAAAATTCACGGTTTTTGATCGGTTTCGTCGAAAACGTAAACCCTAAGGAGTACATCGTTGCACCAACGATCATAAACGAAGTAAAGAAGTTTCCGCAATAAGCATATGATGAATAAAACATGGTGTACAAAAGATATAACATATGTACAACAGGCTAACTACTACTGGTACAACGTACTACAGGTCCTAGTCGTAACCTCTAGCCCTTTTTGTCTTCGCGCTCGTACGTGGCCCTGGGAGTAGGTGAGCCGGTCTGGTGGTATGGCATGACCAGCACGGCTCACGTGCAATGGTGTGGCAGCGGGTGGCTCTTGTGTCTGCGGTGGCGGAGCTCCTCCGAGCTGTGAGGAACCTAGTACCTCCTAAATCTCCGCGTCCTCCAAGTCGTCCTTCTCAAAAGGATTACGTGCCCAACCGCTACCGTGTGCGCCTTGCGCGGACGAGCCAGCGCCAGCAAACATCCCCGACGGTGTAGAGTGCAACCCTGTGGAAAATTTTGTTGACCATTGCAAACCAGAATTTTGCAAGACAAAAAGAAACTTTGCACCATGCATCTAACCTGAAGGACCTCCTATAGTAGCCCCGGGGGCAGTGCTCATGCCTTGCTGCGCGTGTGGACGTGCGTAGTACGCTCCTTGCCTGGACGTGCCAGCTCCCAAGGGATCGAGGTACGGTGTAGTGAAAACTGCATGGAAGCATATTGATGTAAAACGGTGCGTGTCGGTAGAAGGAAATATCGTATGAACCAATGGATTACGGAATTTACCTCTGGAGGGGCCAGTTGGCTGACTGGAACCCTGCTATTGCATTCCTGCTGCAAGCAAGCGAATTCCTGCTCCAAAAGCCTGTGGAAGGTGCTGAGGTATAGCTATGAGAGGAACCACGTCAACAACACGACAAGTGAGCGCACGAATCACTGTGTACATCGACCTACGGATCCTCCCGAAAGTCATCCTCTGCTTCTCCGCACTCAGCACGATCCCAACGTTCAACTATCGGAACACCGCGTCTACATCAGCCTGAACCTGGTGCGTAGCGTCGGCCTTTTTCAAATGTTATTAAATATGTGTTAGAACCATGGACACGTACAAAGGAAATAACAAAGTGCAAAGAGAACATGACTCACCGCGTGGAAGTAGTCCTGGTCATGGTGTGTAGAGTACGCGTCTGTCACGGTGACAACGTGTGGCTGTGGATCTGCTGGAGTGAACGTGACACGTGTGCGGGTGCGAGGCTAGTACCACCTGAGGTATCCTAGGTAGGCGGCCTCTGTATGTGGCCAAACTTCGTCGATGACCTCCTTCGTTGCCAACAACCAGTCTTCCACATACCTCTGCAATCGGGGAACCCATAGAGTGTCGGCTGCCTGTCCCTTACGAGTATAACTAGTTGTAGAAAGTGTATTAGACTTCATAAACAAGTTATAATATTGAACGAAGTTCGCAGTTGTACTAACCAGTGAACGTCGTGCGGGACAACCTGTTCCACGGGCACAGGGAAGTGCTGACATAGGCCGAACTGTCGCATCACGTGCTACGGACAGTGGGGCTCGACGAAGATGTCGAACACCATCGGCATCGTCGTCATCCAATAGGCTTGGTCACGCGTGCACAGAGCCGAGAGTCTGAGCGGTGCACGGGCCGCGATGGCCTGCTCACTGTATGGCTCCTAGACGATGTTGCTGGGCTACAGGCGATCGAACTCCATCACGAAGTTGGAGTAGGCCCTCCTAACCTCTGCGTGAACATAACGACGCTACAAAATAGGACAGGAAGAACACATCAGTGTTTGTGCATAAGTGATAAACCTCGAATTTCACGTTACGTACATCACAGCAACACCAGACTATCCTCATAGTTGGACGGTCATTGGCCGACTGCCCGTACAAGCCTCCCAGGGCACCTTCGTAGGGAGAGTGCTCAATCAGAGGGTGACCTATCGCGAACCGCTCGGCCGCCCAGAGTTGCAAAAGGAGAGGGCATACGGCGATAAGCGCTCCTGGATCGGTCTTTGTGCACGCGTCACAAAGACCACGATACGTCGCCACGAGCACAGCTGTTGACGCCGAAAATCACCGGCAACGTGGGGAATGAGCCGATGATCTGGTTCGGCGCCTTAGGACACGCGAAGGCCTGGGAGATCTGCTTAGCTCCAGTGCATGTCCTAAATTTGAGGTTCGTAGGCATGCCAGTCAATTTGACCCCGCAATTGACAAGGAGATAGAAAAAGTTAGATCAATGAACCAATCGGCCGATACAGACTCCTTCCAGCCGATTGCCGATAGCACTTGTACATCGGCTAGAAAACTGATGATGATAAACAGATAATAAACCAGCCGATTGCCAATAGCACTTGTGTATCGGCTACAAAGCCGATGATGATATAAGCAAATAATAAGCCAGCCAACTACCAATAGAACATGTGCATCAGCTGGAAAGCCGATGATAGTGTAGATAAGCAAAATAATAGACAATGCAGTCGGCTTTATCTAGTAAAAGATAACTTATCGGCTAGACACTCCGATAAAACATCGCATAGACACCCATCCGCTTAACAAGGATAAATCTATCATTACCAATCTAGTAGGTCAAACTCAACTGATGCAGCACAGATTAATAATGATAAAAGAACCTCAATGAGCCGATAGATCTAATGCAATCATGATGAACTCTAGGATAACTTATCGGCTATACATCCTAATAAGACGCTTGCATAAAAATCTATCAACCTAGCAGGAATAACTTATCACTAGCAGTTTAGTAGGTCGGACCCAACCGATGCAGCACAAACTGATGATAAATTACACCCAGTAAGCTGATAAATCTACGCACGCGTGATGTGATATATCCACTCGGCCTAAGAGATCAAACTTAACTGATGCAACCGTAGACAGAATAGATACACCGTGGTAAGGGGTGACGAGTCTTACCCTTTCGCAGGAGTTCGGACCTAACCGATGCAGCCCGGCTCGAGAAGCAAGAACCCGTCGAAGAGGGTGGCGATGCGCCGAAGTTGTATTGATCTTTTTCATAGTTTACATGGTCCCTGGGCATACGTATTTATACCCCAAGTTGATACAGTCCTGATCGGATACGAAACAGGAGTTTCCTAACTATAAAAGGAAAAATAACAAACCCCGATCGGACACGAGATCAAGTTTCCTAAAAATTACTATCCCTGCCTAATTTATAGATAAAATATTAACTGCCATGCCATGGTCTTCACGATTCCTTCCTGAACTCGGCTTCTTCTGGATTAACTTCCACCGGTTGATATAGCCTCTTTCCTTAACCGAAGTCTGATATGAATCGTGCCAAATTTTGGCGTTAACACATGCCCCCCAATTTCGGAGTTTGTTATCAAACTTCGAAATTCTTCTGTTTGGGCCTCAACATCCCTTCCTGGCGTCTTGAAATCGGCTTTCATGAGCCAATACCTTCTGTACTAGGTGTGCTAGGCTATCAAAGTCTTCTGTTGAAAGTCTTTCCTTGATCGGAGCCAAGAAACCTTGGAATGCTAACTCGGCCAGCTGTGCATCATCTAGACTTAAACTATAACATTGGCTTTTAACATCACGAAACCGTTGGATATATTCTGCGACTGATTCATCCGGCTTCTGTATTACCGATGTTAAATCCGTTAAGCTCATCTCCTGACTCCCAGTAAAGAAATATTTGTGGAATTGCTTTTCCAAATCGGCCCAACCCCAAACTGAATTTGGCGGTAACGAAGAGAACCATGTGAAAGCCGATCCAGACAATGATAGCGGGAAAAATCTAACTCTCAAAGCTTCTTCAGCCGATGCCTCCCCACACTGGGCCAAAAATCGGCTGACATGCTCCACTGTAGATACATCATCTTGCCCTAAGAATTTGGAGAAGTCTGGTACTCTGTATCGGCGCGGCAATGGAATTCTATCAAACCAATTGGGATATGGAGGCCGATACATAAATGTTTCCTTCTTCAGTCTTAGACCGAATTGTTCTCTCACCACCTCTGTGACTCTTGCTGTCCAATCTTCTTCCCTTGGATCTTCAACGTGATAATGCAGAGGTGGAGTTGGTAGCCGATTCTGCTTCTGATATTCTCTCTGATAATTGTACTCAGGGACAGCTCCTGGATGACTCTGTCGATGCCCCCCATAGTATGCAGTTTGATGATATCCATGAGAAATTCCATCTTGTTGCCCCCCAGCCAGTTGAATCGGCTCCACCGCCTTCATGATCAAGCTCTGTAATGTGTTCACCAATACCCCAGATTGATTGATCAATGCATGATGAACTGCTTCATTAATCATCTCTTGAAGTGGCTTCTGTGAACTTGCAGGCGATGTATGGCTCGATCCTCCGACTAGAACTGGTTTTGGAAATTGAGATTTTTGAATCGGCCCTTGATCTGTCATACCGAAGGATTCTAGACAAAGCTTCTGAAATTCAGCAATGTTCTGCTCCACTTGTTGTCTTTGTTTTTCGGTCAAGTCTTCCATTGTGACTGGGATTATATTATCTGTGCTGACCTTCTTTCTAGCCATGTTGAAGTTCTATGTCCCACCAGGCGTGCCAAAAACGTATTGACGCCAAAAATCACCGGCAGCGTGGGGAACGAGCCGATGATCTGGTTCGGCGCCTTAGGACACACGAAGGCCTAGGAGATCTGCTTAGCTCCAGTGCAGGTCCTAAATTTGAGGTTCGTAGGCGTGCCAGTCAATTTGACCCCGCAATTGATAAGGAAATAGAAAAAGTTAGATCAATGAACCAATCGGCCGATACAGACTCCTTCCAGCCGATTGCCGATAGCACTTGTACATCGGCTAGAAAACTGATGATGATAAACAGATAATAAACCAGCCGATTTCCAATAGCACTTGTGTATCGGCTACAAAGCCGATGATGATATAAGCAAATAATAAGCTAGCCGACTACCAATAGAACATGTGCATCGGTTGGAAAGTCGATGATAGTGTAGATAAGCAAAATAATAGACAATGTAGTCGGCTTTATCTAGTAAAAGATAACTTATCGGCTAGACACTCCGATAAAACATCGCATAGACACCCATCGGCTTAACAAGTATAAATCTATCATTACCAATCTAGTAGGTCAAACTCAACTGATGCAGCACAGATTAATAATGATAAAAGAACCTCGATGAGCCAATAGATCTAATGCAATCATGATAAACTATAGGATAACTTATTGGCTATACATCCCGATAAGACGCTTGCATAAAAATCTATCAACCTAGCAGGAATAACTTATCACTAGCAGTTTAGTAGGTCGGACCCAACCGATGCAGCACAAACTGAAGATAAATTACACCCAGTAAGCTGATAAATCTACACACGCGTGAAGTGATATATCCACTCGGTCTAAGAGATCAAACTTAACTGATGCAACCGTAGACAGAATAGATACACCGTGGTAAGGGGTGACGAGTCTTACCCTCTCGCAGGAGTTCGGACCTAACCGATGCAGCCCGGCTCGAGAAGCAAGAACCCGTCGAAGAGGGTGGCGATGCGCCGAAGTTGTATTGATCTTTGTGATAGTTTACATGGTCCCTGGGCATACGTATTTATATCCCGAGTTGATACAGTCCTGATCGGATACGAAACAGGTGTTTTCTAACTATAAAAGGAAAAATAACAAACCCTGATCAGACACGAGATCAGGTTTCCTAAAAATTACTATCCCTGCCTAATATAGATAAAATATTAACTGCCATGCCGTGGTCTTCACGATTCCTTCCTGAACTCGGCTTCTTCTGGATTAACTTCCACCGGTTGATATAGCCTCTTTCCTTAACCGAAGTCTGATATGAATCGTGCCAAATTTTGGCGTTAACAACAGCAGATCCCCAGCTCCACTGCGGTATGCTGCCGTCCTCAACATCGGGGATCGTATGTGCATAGTGGATTAGTCCCTTGTCCACCGCGTGCCCCATCATGCTGGTGAACATCACCCAGCCGAAGAGCCAAAGCAGGTACGCCTCCAAGCTTCGTCCTACTGAGTAGTCGTCGGCGTTAGGGTGGAGCTGATCAGGCTACAAACCAAGAATATTGTTAGTTCCACTGATGCTTTAGAGTTCGGGCAATTATAAATCTAACAAATACGCGACTTATAGTGAGCTGTAGTAGCCACGCCTTCGAGAGGCTGCTCGTAGTGTAAGGAGGGAGCGAACCCAGCGCACCAAGTTCAGGCAGGCGCTGCACGTGAAAAAACCGAAGAGTGATGTCCTCCGCCCATCTATGCGCCCCGTCAACTAGACCCATAGCATCCCCCGCGAGGGGAAGGCCCAGCAAGTATGAGACGTCCCGAAGTGTGGGAGCCATCTCGCCGCATGGAAGGTGGAACGTGCGCGTTTTCGGTCTCCAGTGATCCACCAGTACTGCCAGAAGTGACCGGTCAGCATCCCACCGCCTCGCTGGGTCCTTCTCATCCGGTGCGGCCTCGACTAGCCTACACAACGGAAGAAGTCCTGTCTCATGCAACCTGCAGAACATAGCACCGTAGTCAATATTGCAAAAGATAGATATGGAAAAGTGTGGCAACAAAATGTTGGTACAGCTCCTACCTCTCACGGAACAGAGAGTCTATATGCAAGAGGTGACATGAACGCCGTGGACGGAAGGTGCTCAGTTCGGCACCCTCAACGGTTGACAAGTAAGACCGGTGGGACCGGTCGAGCCCCCGGTTTAGCAGCTCCGATGTCTGATACGCCATACCTACATGTAAATAGAAAGTTAGCACAATTTTTAATATGAAATCAACAAGAGTCAGTTCGCAAATTTAATTGAACAATTGCATTAAAAATTATGGTAAAGGTTCATAGCATTATTACATGATAATAAAGGACGATAATAGGGTACATATCGTTCTATTACAAAGATCTAGGACACAATATAGCACGACAACTTAAGTTATGAACCTCTATTACAATGATACATGAATTGACACTACACCACAGCACCACCAGATACACGAGAACATCTAGGACGGGGTCACCTTGAAGTGGTGCCTTCACCCGGGGGACGACTTCCATCAGTGCCTGAACCCGATGGATCAGCTTCCACCGCACTCGGGCCCGTTGCATCTTTTAGACATTTATTGTAAGTATGGCCTTTCTGGTCGCACTTTGAACAATGTTTACGCCTTCCACCAGCTTCTGACTCATCCATGTCATTACGAATATGTCTTGTCTTGCGGCAACCTGCTTTGTCCCTCAATTTTGTTAGATCAGGAATGTAAATAACTTGGGGGTGCTCGGTAGTAAATGTCCCCGCAATACCGAAGCCATATATCTCGCCACTCTAGGTATTGAAGATTGCTTCTTTCATAAAATAAGGTGAGAAAATGGCATGCTTCTATCTCGCACTCAATGCTCGTGGCAATAACATGAGAATATGGCTTGTGAAGCAGAATAGGCTTTTGGCATGAGCACTTGTAGATCCCATCTTCCTTCAGCACGCACTCCTACACAACTCTCTTACGATAGATTCTACGCATGCCCTTGTCGACACACAATATTTCGAACATTTGCTCTTGTGTACCTTGAGGTATAGCTCTCTGTCTTTGGACCTTATTACTTTTATCTAGCATGTACTTAGTCAGTAATGTGCTAAAGAAAAGATCATTGTCTGCCATGGAGGGGCCAACTGTTTTGAACCGATCTCTAAAGTACGTGCATGTGCCATTCAAGATAAATTGAACAATGCCAACAAGTGGGAGTCCACAAACACCATGCATCACCCAGTTGTAAACCTCTACCAAATTTATGGTCATTATGCTAAATCGAGAACCATCTTTGTCAAACAACAAGGCTCATTTCTCTTTTGTCTCATTCTCTGTCACACCCAGAAATTCACTAGAATTTTCAAAGCTAATTTGTGCAATAAATCCTCGTCCAGGAATCAGCCGAGATACACAAATCGACAATTTGATAAACATAACCAAAACAAAATAACAATAAATACTTACAACAGAGGCACTTAGTTCTCACACCGAAGAAAATAGCAGTGGTACGGCAAGTAGTGAAGCGGCAGCACCAAGCCACAAGTAGCTCAACACAAAGCTTCACTCTGATGATTGCAGTAATGCAAGACTGAATACCACCCACCGTACTCAACAAGCCACATACGAAATACAAAATAATGCAACAGGAATTCCAAAGGAAAGGCATAGTATGGCTTATTTGCGTCAAACCGCATTTAAAACATTTACATTTAAAAGCATTGAAAACAGTATAGTTTAATTATTAATCAGTATTGAATTAACCATTGAACAGCGCTCCAACGCGGTTCAGGCCCAAACCATAACTCTCCAAACTGGAGCGATCAAGTTTCCATCATCATTTATCATTAAAGAGTAGCGTGCGATTAATCACAAAACATTGCTAGGCTCGCTCATTAACCGCGAGCATGGCTATTCGAATAGTTTTACTTTGGCTAGAGGTGTACCAATTTACCCATAAGGCACAATCTCAACATCATGTCAGCCATGTGTCGCGATACTTGAAGGTACCCGAATCAAGATTGTGACAAAACCATCCATATAACTCGCACAATAGGAGAGCCTTCTGCCAAGCCTCCGGTCTCCGGTAGGGGTGATCAAGTGCCTTCTCGTGAGATGGCTCGATGCCCAAATGCATGGTCTTATTGTCACTGCCATGTGTGGACTTATACCAGCCATAAACCTGCCCTGGTGCCTCCTATTGAACTCGTCACACTTCAAGTCCTGCTATCCCATTGTAACTTGTGGTTAGCACGGATAATGCTTCGCAACAAGTAGTCCGCGAACCGGTCCTTAACTGTCATGAGCACCACTAGCAACATTCACCACCCTAGTGCTCACAACCCACTATTCAGTCAAGTTTTAGTTGGCACAATTAATTAACCAACCACGACTCACTGTCGTGAAAATATAGCTATTGTCCATTAATTATTGATAAGTGATTCATTAATTTTCCCCACATAAAATGACGCTACAATTTCTATGCATGACTAAGCAAATCCTAAACAATCTAGCTAGATAATTAATTTAACATCCAGCTAGTCAGTATTATTTACCCAGGGTATCAAGGTATAGATATCAATAGCAAGATCTTGGCCATAAGCAAAGAACATCGGAATAATAATAATTACCCGCAATAATGACATTCCAAAACATTGCATGCAATAACGTTAAAATAAAATAGATTTCACAAATGGGATTAACATGCTCAAGGAGATTATCGTGTGACTTGCCTTGCAAAAGAAAACGTCTTCAGCAAATCTTCCGAACTCTTCCGCAGACTCCGCGATCTTCTGAAACGACGAAATACGTGACTATACGCAAAACGATGAAAAACCCTAAGAAACTCCAAATAAATAGTACATAAAAATACATAAACAAGTAAATCATGATTTTAGATGAATTTAGAAAGAAGAACGGGTCGAATCAGAGTTCGGACGGAAAAGATATGGCCTCTGAAATATTGAATTCAGAATAAATCCGATAGAAAAGGAAAAGGAAAATTCTCAGGAATATTCCCTCAGGAAATTAATTATCAAAGGAATTTTAATAGGAACAGGAGGTGGGGCCCACGGGTCAGTGGCCTGGCCTGTACGGACTAGATCCATGGACCAGAGGAGAGGGATGGGTGATAAACCGACTGCGTTGGCAAGGTGAGGTGGCGATGATGTGGATGCCAATATGACGATTATGGCTGTTGTGATAGAGGGTTTAGATAAAGGGGATCCAACGGATGGGATCGCTCTCGAGAGATCCGACGGTTGAGATCGTTTCTGATAATTTATGTAAATCCAACGACTGAGATCCGATCCGAGGAAATCTGGCGGTCGGAATTCCTTCGGGTTATTTAAAGGGAAACGGATGGCTCGGGCTTAATCTTGATGATCCAATGGATGAGGAAGCTCGGGGTCTGCGAGGGGGCCCCGATTGTCATCCACCGGAGGGGAGAACCGATGGAGGACGCACACATCATTGTTACGGAGATGGGATGCCAGTAGGGCCCGCACGACAGCGTCACAGGGGGCGAGGCGAGCCCCTTGCCATGGCGCACGGCCGAGGAGGACAGGGCGACGACCACCGAGGGCGACGGGTAGAGCGACAACCACTGACGAAGCGATGAGGACGACGGCGGCTCAGTCGCAGGGACAGAGGGCGAGCGACGCCGAGGGGAGCACAGGGCCAGTGGCACGGTGGCGTCTAGCAGGCCGGACGGCGACCGGCGCGGGTGACTGTCACACCCAGAAATTCATCAGAATTTCCAAAGCTAATTTGTGCAATACATCCTCGTCCAGGAATCAGCCAAGGTACACAAATCGACAATTTGATAAACATAACCAAATACGAAATAACGATAAATACTTACAACAGAGGCACTTAGTCCTCACACAGAAGAATGTAACGACCCGTTTTCCTTTTCCCTGTTGAGACTTGTTCTCGGGATCTTAACCCTCTCCTATCCTGTCAGCTGTGCCTCCGTTTTCCCTCTCCCCGGCCAGCCGACTACCTTCTCCCTTGTGCCGAGTAGATTGCTACTCAGTCCTTGTATCCTGCCCTTTCCTTTGTCTTACTCGGACCTCCTTGCTGCCGAGTAAGCACTGTGAAGTGGCCGACTACCTTGTTGAGACCTGTTGTTTCTTTGTCCCCCGAGTTGCACCCGCCCGTTGGACGCCGACTACCGGAGTGGAGAAGAACCAGTCTTCACCTGCCCTCAGCACCGCTTGGACCGATGGACAATAACCTGCTGCATCGCTTGGACCAGTAGTCAATCCGAAGCCCTGTCAGTGAGATTTCTCCAACCTGTCCTAGCCTTGACCTTAATGTCTCATCGCAGCTACAGTGCCTGCCAACTCCTCTGACTAGTTGGACTCCAAGGTCATTTCCCTGTCAAATTCTTTGTCAGTTCACTTTGACTTTTTCTCCCTACCCGTTGCCCAGCTCCACCGTGCCTCACTCTTGCACGCCGGCTATATATTGAGCCATCCATACTCCTTCTTCCTTTGTTTTGCAAACCGGCCAGCTCCAGCTCTGCTGAGTTCTTATTCTTCTCTCAAGCTTTGGAGCTCTGTCGCCTGAGCCTGAACCGGTGAACGATCCAGAAGCCGCCTTCGCCGAAGAAGACCCCTCCTTGGAACAAGGCAAGCCTCTTTGATCATATTGTTTCCCATATATGCAAAACTATGTTGTTTGGAAAATATATGCATGCCTAGTTTACACCTTTCTAAACTGTTGGCCTCGGTTTGCAAGCGCAACCGCTGGACCTACCCAGTAGTAGCACTTATTTTGGTAGGATGTTGATATATTTCTTCCTTGAGAGCCCCACAAATGGCACGCTAGCATCCTATCTGAGGATACGATGCCGAGTAGATTGGCTTAGCTCTGCAATGTTGTTTGTCGTTTGGGAAAGCATTGGGTTTTACTAAACTGATTGAAAAACCCGATACCTTGTGTATCGGCGCGTTTTATGAAATAAAGACAGCTTGTGAAAATCTTGGTGTACAGAGACAGCGCCTGTGTGGCTTGGCTATGTATTATCATTAAGGACCGTTTCCTTTGGGGATTCCATCCGAGCATCTTACAGTGCGACCATACGGGTATTATGGGATGCCCCTGGCCGAGTAAATAGTAGGTTTAGGGAAGTTCAGTGCCGACCACTGAATCCTGTGTGGATCTTTCGGCTGGCATTGGATAACCCTAGACTGGCTTTGGAAATGGTCTTGTCACGAATTTCTGGGTACAGGCCAGTACTCGGTGTAATTTTCGTGTCGGATGGGTAAAGCGCACACCCTCTGCAGAGTTTAGCAGAACTGTTCGAACAGCCGTGCCCACGGTTAAGGGCGATGCAAGGTGATTCCCATAGCGTAGATTTGTTTGCCAGTGATTTGTGAAAGTGTTTGATGGAAAGGGAACCGTGACCAGAGTTTGCCGAGTGAGCAAACGGAAGGCCTGTGTGGCCAGAAACGGATCTGTGTGATCCGGGGTGTTAAGCACCATAATCAAGTGAGTGAAAAGTAAACAGGATGAAGATCATGCTCCCGGGTTGTAGCCAGGGCAGCAAACTTAAGCCCCCGGGTTGTAGCCAGGGCGGCAGTTGTACAGATATCTTCGGGTTATAGCCAGAAGACGGATTGATCAAGCTCCCGGGTTGTAGCCAGGGCAGCAAGTTGATCAAGTTGTGCTCCCGGGTTGTAGCCAGGGAAGCCACTTTAGCTAGCTGGTTGTAGCCAGCGTAGCGGGCATTAAGTGCCATGAACATGCTCCCGGGTTGTAGCCAGGGCAGCAATGTTCGAGCCCCCGGGTTGTAGCCAGGGCGGCGGTTTAGCTAGCTGGTTGTAGCCAGCGTAGCGGGCATTAAGTGCCACAGCTGAGATTTGGTTGTAGCCGAGTCTCAGGGTCAACGAGTAGTTGTAGCTACTCGGGAGATACAGGACCAGCAAATGCGAAGTAAAAGATGAAAATATATATATGCTTGATTCATTAAGTGGCGAGTTGTTGAAAAGCAACTTGCGGAATGGATCGAGGCGTGAGCCTCTTTCCGACAACTAAAAAATTGAGTTCACTAGTGTTTGCAAAGAAAAGAGTTTCTAAAGGCAATTTTCGCAAATAAACCCTTAGCCTTTCTGTCTGACCGTCATGGCATCTTTTCCCGGCTTGTTGAGTACGAAAGTACTCACCTTGTTCATATATGTATAGTAGGTTTTGGTGAAGAAGACGAAGATCCAACTGCTGCCGAGTTCCTCCAAGACCAGGCCGACTACGAAGACTTCTGAAGGTTTCGAGCCTAGCTCCCAACAGAGCCTGTGGTGTAGTTTTTGTCCAGCTTCCGCCCTGTTTTTGCTGTTTTCGCTAGTTTACCTGTTGATTATTTTTGCCTATCCCGGGTTTGTCCTGGATGGATCTCCTTGTATTTATATGTGTACTCTGTTATGTATTTATTGTAACTCTGAGTTGTATCATTGTTGTGCGTACCCGACTACTGATCCTGGGATCGGGTGCCATATGCACATGGTGGCCTTCCACCTAGTCGGGGAGGCGCCACAAAGAAAACAGCAGCGGAACGGCAACTAGCGTAGCTTCAGCTCCAAGCCATAGGCAGCTCAACTGGAGCATAAGCCAAACACCAACTTCTCCTCCTCGCAAAGCTTCACTCTAAAGATTGCAATAATGCAAGACTGAGTACCACCCACCGTACTCAACAAGTCACACTAGGGAATGTAATGTAATGCAACAGGATACCAAAGGAATGGCATAGTATGGCTCATTTGCATAAACAGCATTTAAAACATTTGCACTTAAAATCATTGAAAACCGTATAGTTTAATTAATATAAACATTAAATCCATCTCTGAACAACGCTCCAACGCAGTTCAGGCCCAAACCATAACTTCTCCAAACAGGAGCCATCAAATTCCATCATTTATTTCCATTAATGAGTAGTGTGGGACTAATCACAGAAAACATTGCTAGGCCGCTCATTAACCGCGAGCACGGCTATTCGAATAGTTTTACTCTGGCTAGAGGTGTACCAATTTACCCACAAGACACAATCTCAACATCATGTCAGCCATGCGTCGCGATACTCGAAAGTACCCGAATAGAGATTGTGATAGGACCCTCCATGTAACCCGCACAAGGGAGCCACCCGCTGGACCACCAGTCTCCGGTAGGATTGATCAGATACCTCAGCTGGGAAACGATCCAACGCCCAAGACATGGACTTATTGACGCAGCCATGGTGGTCTTATTGACACAGCGACAACACACCATGGTGGACCCCGGTTGAACGTAGTACACTTTGGTTCCCACCATTACCCATACTAGCTTGTGGTTAGCACGAGTATTGCTTCGCAACGGGTAGTCCGCGAACCGGTCCTTAACTGTCATGAGCACCGCTAGCAACATTCCAACCTAGTGCTCACAACCCACCATTCATCCATATTTTAGTTGACACAATTAATTAACCAGCCACGACTCACCGTCGTGAAAATATAGCCAGTATCCATTAATTAATCAGAATGAATGAATTATTTCACTCATAAAATGTCACTATAGTTTCTAGGCATGGCTAAGCAAATCCTAAATAATCTAGCTAGACCATTAAATAGTCATCCAACTAGTCAGTATTATTCACCCAAGGTATCAAGGTATAGATAGCAATAACAAAATGGCCATAAATATCAAGGAATATTGGCTATTAAATAATTACCCGTAATAATGTCATTTTAATGTATTTCATGTAATAACTTTAAAATAAAATAGCTTTCACAAACGGGATCAACATGCTCAAGGAGATTGTCGTGTGACTTGCCTTGCAATCGCAAAAGTCTTCAAATACTCTTCCGAACTCTTCCGCAAACTCCGCAGTCTTCCGAATCGACGATATACATAACTACACGCAAAATAGGGAAAAACCCTAAGAAACTCCAAATAAACAATACATAAAAATACATAAACAAGTGAATTATAATTTTAAATGAATTTAGGAAGAAGAACGGATCGATTCGGACTTCAGACGGAAAAGATAAGGCTTTTGGAATATTGAATTCGGAATAATTCCGAAAAGAAATAGAAAAGAATATTCTTAGGAATATTCTCTGGATTTTGGGATTAAAATAAATATTTTTGGCTATACACAGTAGTGGTGCCCACTGTCATAGGCTAGGTTCAAAGTGGAATTGGTCCATGGACCAAGAGATAGGTGGCTTTGGTGAACTAGTTGAGGTGTACTGCCACATAGACAGAGGAGTTGACTGACTCAGCCTCTAGGGCTGACGTGGCGAGTGATTAGATTAAAGAGATCCAACGGCTGAGGTTTATTCTAGGTTTTTGATGGAAATCGAACAGCTCAGGCTTGGCCCTTGGAATCGAATGGCCAAGATTGGTTAAAATTCTAATCACCTATGCCACATGTCATGCACAGCGAAGGAGGTGGCTCACAAATCAGTGCATGCAACACTCGAGGCAAGTCTCTGCCAAGGCGCTAGGCACATGGCTGGGGAGGAGAGGGCGATGGTGGCGGCACAGAGAACGGCGACGGCAGGCGACGACACCGGTGGCGGAAAAGACGGCCTGAAGGCGGTGCGGCAGACCGGCAACGGAGCAGCGACAGGCGAGGCGACGACGGCTCGGGACGGCAGCATTCGACGACCAGACAATAGCGGTGCACGGGGACAGGGGTGGCGGCCTAGGGCAGGGCACAACGGGCGGCAGCGCCGGGGAGGAGACGACGATGGCGGAACCGACGGCGACGACAACGACGAACGGGGGAAAAGGACGAGGCGCCGGTGTAGATGACGACGGCGATGCCGACGACGACGATGCCGAGCGGGGAACAGCACGGCGCCCAGCGGAGAAGATGGAGGCGACGGGGCGGTTGGAGGAGGACGGCAACTCGACGGAGGCGCCAGGGACGACGCGACGACGACCGGCGGCGGCAAGCGACGGCGATGCCGAGACTGGCGAGGGACGGGGCGACGCGACGGCGTCGACGGCTCGGAGCAGAGAGGAGGGGAGGCGGCGAGCAAGCTTCGGCATACGGGCTCACCAGCGGCTGGCGAAGGCGATGGCGTCGACGGCGGCTGGAGGTCTCCAGCGCGGCCACGGCGGACCGGCGGCGGCACTGGCGGGCTGGCGGCGGCGGCCAGATGCAGCGGCGGCGCTGGGGATCGAAGACGACGACGGCGGGGTCGACGGGGCACAGGGGCGGCGGCCTTAGCAGTGGCGCCTAGCGGCGGCGACGGGCGAGCAGCTGTGCGGCAACGGCTACGATTCCAGCGACGGCGGCGCACGGGACAGCAGGCTAGGGCTAGGGCTAGGGCTACTGGGGCGGCGGCTATATGTATGGGGCGACTTGGCGGCGGATTCGGCGGCGGCCGTTGCGGAGAGGAGGCGCAGGCGCTGGCCTGGGCCGGGCGGCGGCGGTGACGGGCCGAGGGGCGGTTGCGGCGGCGGGCCACGGAGGCGGCCGCGGGAGGCGGCGCTGGGCCGGGAGCGCCGAGGCCAGGCCGGGGCTGGGGCAGCGCGAGGGCCGGCCGCAGAGAGAGAGACACAGGAGAGAGATGAGAGGAGGGAGGTCCAAGGAGATAAACAGGAGAGAGAGAGAGGACCAGGAAAAAAAAAGAAAGGAGAGAATTTGAAAAATTGGAATTTATAGATTCGAGGAATATTTTTGAATTAAAAATTATAGAAATATTCGGGACATTGGAATTATCTGGGTACGAGGATATATATGTATATATATACGTATATATATATATTGGGAATCGAAGAGTATTTGGACGAATTTAGAAAACAAAAATATATTTAGTAGGGTCCAGGAAACAGAATATTTGTGGGATTCAGAGAATGAAGAATATTTTCTCGAGGAATATTTGGGGAATAGAATATCGGAATATTCTTCGGGTTGGGAACTGGAGGAGATTTTCTGGGAACTGGGAAATAGAATATTCTGAATAAAATGTTTCGGAATTACGGAATTGACGAGGGTGTTTTATTGGAATCGGAATTTGGAGAAATCTCACACAATTGGAGATTTGGATTCGTTTTGACGGAAAAGGAGTTTAAGGGAATATCTGGGATTTATTTCAAAGGAAAATATAAATATTTCGAATACAAAGGATCTCGGATTGGGAGTCTAAAAGAGTTCTAGAGTTTTAAAATGAATAAATCCGATAACTCCGAATTTAGGTTTTTGAGGTGATTTTAGGGTTCTGGGGACGATACAAAACCCTAGCAGAAAAGGGAGTCAGAGTTCACGATGAACGGGAAGACTTCAAAGGACTGAATCAGGAACGACCCGAACAGGAGAAAAGAAAAAGAATTTATTTTATATTTATTTAATTACTTTAGTGATATTTATAGCATTAAAATTAATTCTGTAGCTCCGAAAAATCCAAGAAAATTTCAGAGAGTTTATTAAATCACGAAGAATTTACCAGAAGTAAATACCACCACGAAACACGAAGAATTTATTATTATAAATACTCAAACGCTTAAAATACTCCGACAAAACCCTGGAATATAAAAGCATCCAACTATTTATTTTAAAATTTAACCTTGGGATTTTTAATATTGAAAATTTCAAATTTTTATTCAAACTCTTTTCTCAAACAAAATTTTCCAGTATATTCTTGTATTTTTATTTACCTACGATAATTTTTAATTAAGACAATTTTTGGGGCGTTACAGTGACGCGGCTAGGCGACGGCAACGGCGCTCCTTGGCGCGGCGGTGTCGATGACAGACCGGGGCGGTGCAGCAGAGGAGGGAATGGGCGCATGGCAACGGCGAGGCCTACGACGACGAGGACGCCGAGCACAGAGGGGAAAAGGACAGAGGCGCCGAAGGGGAAGAGAAGCGAGGCGCAGGGACTCACCAGTGGCCTACAGAGATGGCGACGATGGTGACGACAGATGGACGGTAGGAGGGTGACGCGACTATCGACGGCGGTGGCAGACGACGACGGTGGTGGCGGTGGTAGATGGCGACGATGAGGAGGAAGACCGGGCGGTGGCGCTGCTTCTGGATGGGCGGCGACACGGTGCGTAGGGGCACGAGCAGGCCGGGACGGCGGTTGCTTGCGTGGCAGAAGGAGGACGGCGACATGCCGAGGGCGATGACCTCGGGCGGCACATCAGCGTCGGGTCGACAAACGACGACAAGCAACAGGAGGGGAGAGAAAGGCGCTGACGGGCGAGGCTCACCGGCAGCGAGCTTCGGTCACAAGGCGACGACGGCGGCGACTGCCCGGCGGCGGTGGCGACACGGGAGCAGAGCAGGGCGGCGGTGCTGCTATATATATAGGGGCGACGCTGGAGACCGGCTGCGGCACGGAGAAGAGCGGCGACCGCGGGATTCGCGGCAGCGCCGGCGCGGCGACCGGACCTGGCGGCGGCGCAGGAGTGGGCCGAGGCCATGGGGAGGTGCAGGCCGGCGGGCGCAGGTTGGGCCTAGGAGCGGCGCAAGCCAGGAGGGAGGGCTCGGCCCGGCCGGGTTCGGCCTCCAGCCGAGGAGTAGAAGAGAGGAAACCAGAGAAGAGAAGAAGAGAGGAGGAAGATGTACAATAGCAAGGGAGAAAGAAAGGGAAAAAGAAAAGAAGGAAGAAAAAGAAAAAAATGGAAAGAAAAGAAGAAGGGCTAAAATGAAGAAAGTTTTCCGAAAAAATTTCAATTCGCAAAAATTGAAATTTAGGGATTTTTTTAGAAAATCGGAGAAATACTTTGGGAATTAGGAGGTGCGGAAATATTTGGGATGTATATATTTTGGAACTCGGGATTATCGAAACATTTTTGGAATCGGAATGTTTATTTGGAATTAGGGAGACCAGAGGGGTTTTGGAATATTCCAGGTATCGATATATATACACACACACTTAGGGATTGGAGAGAATGGGGAATTGTAAGATTGGAATACCTCGGGGTATTTGAGGAATATATTTCACGGAGTTTGGAAAACGAAATAAAATAAACTTCCAAAATATGGGAGAATATTTTGGGAGTCGAGAATGAGGAATAGTTTAGGAAACATTCGGCTGCTCGAAATATCGGAATATTTCGAGAATTAGAAAGTCGAGGAGGTTTTAGGGTTTTGAGAACGACACCAATCCTATAAGAAGCAAGGGAACGGAATTCGAGGCGAACGGGGAGACATCAAAGGATTAAATTAGGAATGACCCAAACAGAGGAAAGAAAAGGGATTTATTTTATATTTATTTAATTACTGAAATGATCTTTATAACATTAAAATTAATTCTGGAGCTCCAAAAAATCCGAAAAAATTTCAGAGGGTTTATTAACTCATAGGGAATTTACCAGAGGCAAAACCCACCACGAAACGTGAAGAATTTATTGTAAATACTCAAATACTTAAAATATTCCGACAAAACCTCAAATATAAAAGCATCCAAGCATTTATTTAAAAAAATTAAACTTGGGATTTTTAACATTGTAAATTTTAAAATTTTATTCAAACACTTTCATAAACAAATTTTTCTGTTGATTTTCTTGTATTTCTATTTACCCAAAAATAATTTTAATTAAAGCAAATTTTTATGGCGTGACATTCTCAATCCACTCCGAAAATTTTCTAAACAACGATGCCGACCTTCTTCTCATACGAGGTCCATCACTTGGGAGAGGTCCAAGAGCTTATGGTGCCTCATCCCCTATATGGGTAGCCCTCCTGAACTGTTTATCTGTTTATTTAGTCAGTTCATCCAACCTCCTTCAAAGCTTATTTAATTTCTTCTCTTGATTTTGAGCGCATAACCTCTTGAAAAGATCTATAAGGAGTTTGTTCTTAAACTGCCTATAGAAATTAGCACTAATATGACGCATGCACCATCTACTTCGAACATCGAACCACCTTGGTGGGTACCCCTTATCTGTGCAACTATCCATCAATTTCTCAATTGCCCGCAACAAGCCGGCGTGACGGTCATGTATTAGGTATATATCTGGCCTCATCCGTACAACTGCAGACTTAACCCGCTCTAGAAACTAGTACCAGCTATCAGTGTTCTTGCTTTCAACAAAAGCAAAAGCCACGGGTAACACTTGTTGTTCCCATCAACTCTAATTGCTGTCACTATCTGTCCTCTGTACTTTCAAGTCAAGAATATCCCATCAATACAGAGGATGCAATGCACAAATGTCTGAATACAAGCACCTAGTGCAAAGAATACCCGTTGCAACACACTTTGGTTACAATGTTCAATTGATGGGAAAACTTTCAGATCGTATTAGGTCTCCGGATTTCTTCGAAGAATGCAGGCTAAAAGACAAGGCAAATTATTATACGATGCTTCAAATGTGCCAAACCTCATCTCCACAACCTTCTGTTTTGCCCTCCATGCTTTCACATAACTAATTGTGTACTTGAATTTCTTCTCAATATGCTTAACAATTGACCTTGGTTTGTACCCTAGGTTATTCACAACGTGAGAGTATATCTCTGTTGTAATAAATGCAGATGTCATGTTTCTATGATATTTCTCGACCCCTTGTAAGTGACAAGAATGCTCAGTCACGATCGATACTTACCAATAATCCTTCCATTTACCCTTGAACACGTACACCTGCCATGAATACCTATCCTTCACGTACTTCACTTCATACACGGACTTGCTTGACTTCATGACCCAGAACTCCCTCTGAAGTGACACCGCCTATTGTTTCACTGGCTCCTTCAAATTCTCTATGTATGTATACTTAGCCCTCTAGATGACCTAGTTCTTCTTGTACTCCCATAGCACATAATGTTGCTCGGAGATAATAAGTCCAGAGAAGTCTTCATTGGTCCATTCTACGGGTATTACATTCTCCTCATTGGACGATTCATTATCCTTTGTATGCTCGTTATCAGCATCTTCCTTATCCATTTCCTCAACGATGGTGTCGATTAGCTCTCCCTCGTCTACCGTACCTATTGATCGTCTATCTTCTTCATGCTCTCCTTCGTTTTCCTCAATTGTTCCGGCATCATCTCCCATCACACTTGGACCCTCATCATCTTGCACGGTCATTGCAACGGTGTTATCTTTCTCGTACACCAACACAAGTATGCCAAGTGGCCAACCACGTTGGATTACATTCTTCACATACCATCTCTAAGTGGCAGTACAATCCACCGGCATAAGTTCCTAAAAAACCTTTGGCTGTACAACTCACTACAACATACACAGTTATTGCGTTGATCTAGGGGTCGACTTGGAAGCCTTGCATCAACCAGTTGTACACTGACCTGAAACTTCTCTTAGCTAGCCTATCAATACCCTTAGCCACTGAACTGAACTCCGATAGATCTACACCTTATGGACTATACCTAACATTTCCTTGCTCGTGAAATAATTGAAAAACCATCTTATTTGACATATCTGTTGACAAAAAAATAGAGTTAAACTAAGTACCAACATGCTCATCAGATCTAATACTATTATGGGTGAAAACGGGCTGGGTATTTATTGCCCACCCACCCACCCATATTTAAACGGGACAAATTCGGGTCATATATTTGGGTACCCGGGTGATTATTCGGATATCGGATCCGAAAACGCGTATTTTTATACGGATATGGGTTCGGGTTTGGGAAGATGGTATCCGACGGATACAGATTATCTAGGTATAAAAATGGATATTACCCGATAAGAAATTCGGATATTACCCGATAAGAAAACCTAATCCAAATTGATTGGCTCACTGCATTTGTTCCTCAGATCAGATCTCACGCCTCCGCTGGCCGACCCCCGTGGCCCCACCCTCCTCACGCTCACATTTAGTTGGTAAGGTTACCTCTCACATTAAAGTACCGGCTGGTCCGACCGCTACCCCCACTAGAACTCCCTATCGGTTCTGGATCGAGCCGGTCCAACCGGCCAGGGGGTGCATGGTCCGACCGGCACCCCCATCAGAACTCCCCAAGAGGTTCTGGATAAGGCCGGTCTGACCGGCTGGGAGGGATGAGCTACCTGCCTACTCGCAGCCCTGTGCCTGGTTGCCGCCGCCGCCTGCTGCTCTCGCCGAGTCGATGTAGCCTACAGAAATGTGTCCCTGTTATTCGATCTCAATGTGGTTTCCTAAATTGTTTTATGTAGGAGTGTAAATAACTGAGTATATATTTGTTCATTTGAATTTTTCTTTTTGATTGTAGGAAAAACTTAAGATGGGTAGTGGTGATGCAAGTTTAAGTGCTTGTGCTAGCACAGGGGCATTTCCGACTGGTACCTCAACAGCAGCTGGTACAGGTTACTCGGCTTGGCACCGAATGCATTGGTACTACATGAGACAACCACAATCACTGGAGGTGAAGGTACAGACAACAACAACTGTATAGAATGGTTACATTGCTATTATCTATGTGGTATTAAATGGTTGTTGCATTGACTTGATATCCGAATAAATATTTGTATCCGATATTGTTCGTATCCGTCTCGGTACGTATTTGTTCCATATTTATATCCGACATTATCCTTTTTTATCCATATTCGACAATATCCGTATCCGACTCGGTTCCGAATAGAAAATGTGGGTTAGGATATGGGAAGGGTGATATCCGACCTGTTTTCACCCCTAAATACCGTGTAATCGACTTTTTATAACTACCATCTCTAAAAAAATTACATCGTCTAATAGGTTGACCTAAAAAATTACAGATCTACGAATGTAACAATTTATTTTCATATCGTACGCTACACATAACTAGCACAATACTATACATACTACATCAATTCATGAATACAAATAAAAATTACAAAGGGATATAAAGTTTTACCTACAGATGAATCCGCAAACCAGCAGGGCTTCATCGCTTTTCTTCGCCTCCCCTCTTAGCTCTTTCTTCTTTTTTTCTGGTAATTTTGAGAATTTTATGAATTTTTCGGAGGCTGGGAGGAGGTTTTATACCGAGCCACCAAAAAACCGCCCTGGTGAAGGGCGTTTTTACCACTTTTGCAAGCGGTATCTTGCCCCAGCGGCCGGGCACCGTTATTTATGCAGGTGGTGGGGCCGCCGTTTTTGCTGGCGGCCCCCTGGCCAGGAAAAAAACCGCCCTCTAGGAATGGCGGCCGCCTGGCGCCGCCTCTTTTGCAGGTGGCATCCTTGCCGCCTGCCCGATAGTGACGGCCGACGGCCGTCTATCACGTCATCTAAAACGCTCTTTGAGAGAGCTTTTTTAAAAAACACCCTCCCATAGAGCGTTGGGATAGATTTGTAAATTTTCAAAACTAAAATATACTTTTATAAATATTTTTTTTTAAAAAATAAAAATAAAAAAAATTCTAAAACCAGCTGCCCCTCCTCCCGCCAAAACCTCCGCCTGTTTCCCGCCAAATCTCCCCCTCTGTTATCCTCTTCCGCCACTCTCCTACGCCTTCGCGCCTTCCCCGCCTCCCGCGCACCCACCCATCTCTCTCTCTCTCTGCATCCGCATCGCCGCCCACCGCCGACGCAACTGCCCTCGCCTCCTCCGGCGCCGCTGCCGCCGCAGACATGTCGGGTTGGGACGAGGGCGCCGTCTTCTACAGCGACCAGGCGCAGTTCCCGCGCGGGGCCCCCGGCGGCGACCCCTCCTCCGACATCACCCGCCACTCCGCTCTCCGCAAGTTCAAGGAGTTCCTCCGCGGCTTCACCGGCCCAACCGGTGACTTCCCCTACCGGTAACCCTCACCCCAACGCGCTCCCCCTCCCCACTTCCCTCCCACCCACACCCCCCGCCACCACCCCCGCCACCACCAGATCTGACGCTTTGGTTGCAGTGAGAGCTTGGTGCACAACCGTGATCATGTCACCGTCGCCATCGAGGATCTTGACGCCTTCGACGCCGAGCTATCGGACAAGATCCGCAAGTCGCCCGCTGATTACCTACCGCTGGTGCGTTTTTCTTTTCTGAATTTTTCTGTTTGTTGTTTCTGGTGTTGCTGTTGAAATGGAGTTAATACGATTAAAATTTGCGGCTGGCTTTATTTAGTTTGAGACGGCCGCGTCCGAGGTTCTTGCGAGCCTCCGGTCCAAGGTCGCCGGCGAGACCGGTGAGATGGAGGAGCCCGTCACCGGGGATGTGCAGATCTTCTTGTCCTCGAAGGAGAACTGCCTATCCATGAGGTCCATTGGGGTCAGTTCTGAAACGTGTTTTTTTAGCAGCCGATTTTAGATCCTTCTAAAAATTCACCTCCATTTTGACAAATTTATTCCAAATTTCCAGGCGGATTACATGTCGAAGCTGGTGAAGATTGCCGGGATCACAATCGCCGCATCGAGGGTGAAAGCTAAGGCCACTCATGTGATGCTGCTCTGCAAGAACTGCAGGAGTGTGAAAACAGTGCCGTGTAGGCCTGGCCTTGGTGGGGCTATTGTCCCACGATCGTGTGACCATGTTCCTCAGGTCTACCTCTCGCTAAACATATTCAATTGTTGTCTTGTTTGTATATTTAATTCTGATGTATTTATATGTTTGAATTTTCTTTCCCCTTTTTAGCCTGGAGAAGAGCCTTGTCCTCTGGACCCCTGGATTGCAGTTCCAGATAAGAGCAAGTATGTGGATCTCCAGACTCTCAAATTGCAGGAAAATCCTGAGGTTTGTTCCGCATTATATGTCCTCTCTGCGATGCATTGGCTTTTTAGTAATCCCCTGATGTATAAGGTTTATGGGTTAGATTGGATGTCATAGGATTTAGCAATGACCAGGCTTTCTTAATTTTGGTTTCCAGGATGTTCCAACTGGTGAGCTTCCAAGGAATATGCTGCTGTCCGTAGACAGGCATCTTGTTCAGACCATTGTTCCTGGAACTAGATTAACTGTAGTTGGTATCTACAGTGTCTACCAAGCATCTGCAAAGTATGTTGGATCTAAACATCTACTGAACTTGTTTCCTTTTTGTTGAGCTAGAGTTCTTACATGGCTGATGATGCTAACGCATTCATTTTGCAGCCAAAAGGGTGCCGTTGGAGTCAAACAGCCTTACATTAGAGTTGTGGGGTTGGAGCAGTCTCGAGATGCCAACTCAAATGGTCCCTCAAATTTTACACTCGATGAGGTAGTACGCTATCCAAAATTCCAAGTTTCTCATTGAAGGGAGTTACAGTTTATCTATAAGGTTAATTTTCTTGTTGGTTTGTAGGAAATGGAATTCAAAGAGTTTGCACAGAGGCCAGATGCATATGCCAAGATTTGCTTAATGATTGGCCCTTCAATTTATGGCCATTCTGATGTCAAGAAAGCTATTGCATGCTTGTTGTTTGGTGGCTCAAAGAAGGTATATATATGGTTTTATGCAGTGGCTAATATGTTGAAATATAAAAAATTGTATTGGATACGGTGGCTAGTTGCATACTCATATACTGTATTATAATTAAACTTCTACTGCAGAGGCTACCAGATGGTGTCCGTTTGAGAGGGGACATTCATGTCTTGCTATTGGGTGATCCATCAACAGCAAAATCACAGGCAAGTGTTTGTTTAAGCTATCATTGCATTTAGTTTTATGGCAATATAATACAAGAAAGCTCAATTAATCTCATTTAAGACTTTCACTCTGGGATATTGTGAATTGTACGTTCTACTTCACATAAGTAGTTGGACAAAATCATTGTGCATGAATTTTTTGCGCTATTAAAAATAAATTATCTCTAGTCCAGTGACATGAAGTTCTACATTTCAACAGTTCCTCAAGTTTGTCGAGAAGACGGCGCCAATTGCTGTCTATACATCTGGGAAAGGATCATCAGCAGCTGGTCTTACAGCATCTGTAATTCGGGATGGTAGCTCAGTAAGCTTGCCTTCCCTGCAAGGATTATTGTGTTTACTCAAATCCCTGCTTCCTGCAACTAAAAAACATCCTTTTTCCTGTACAGTGTGAGTTTTATTTGGAAGGAGGAGCCATGGTTTTGGCTGATGGCGGAGTTGTCTGTATTGATGAGTTTGACAAAATGAGGCCTGAGGACCGGTAAATGCCAATCAATTTAGTCTTCTTAGTTGAAGCTAGAATAAACATTGCGCACCTAGTCTTTCTTTACTCTCTTGAAAGTTGAAACCATATTGAGCCAATCTACCTTTCTGCTGCAATACCAGAGTTGCAATTCATGAAGCCATGGAGCAGCAGACCATATCTATTGCCAAAGCTGGCATTACAACGGTACTCAATTCAAGGACATCAGTACTAGCAGCTGCCAATCCAATTACAGGGCGCTATGACGATCTTAAGGTCAGTCAAAATTCTCATCCTATACTTGCCTGCTATTTTCATATTTTCAAAATGTGATAACTGTTCTAGCCTTATATATGAAACAATCAATTTGAAACATTTTCATTTGCTTCTCATCAGACTGCACAAGACAACATTGATCTGCAGACAACCATCCTCTCTAGATTTGATCTAATCTTTATCGTTAAAGATGTCAGAATGTACGATCAAGATAAGGTATAGCACATAATTCTCTTTCCAGCTCATTTCTGTACTTCAGAGACTAAACAAACGTCCAAATGCAGCAAATTGCAAGCCACATCATTAAGGTGCATGCCAGTGGTGCTGCTGCTTCATCCAAGAACACAGATGCTAGTGATGGAGAGAATTGGCTAAAAAGGTGTGGTTCGCCTTGCATTTTCTGTTATACATACTACACAGATTTATGATGTTCTTGGATTCTAATGCATAATCTTCAAATGTTAGATATATTGAAGTACTGCCCGCGTAGTTGTAAACCACGACTCTCGGAGAAGGCAGCTGAGATGCTGCAGAACAAATATGTGGAGATTAGACAGGTACATACCAAAGATTTTTGACTTAGTTGACCTGTTATTCAGATTGTTCTACTTATTTATATTTTTTGCTGTGCAGAAAATGAGACAGCAAGCACATGAAACTAGGAGGGCTGACAGCTATACCCATCCACTGTGCGGCAAGCATTGAAGCCATTATACGTTTGAGTGAATCTCTTGCCAAGATGAGATTGTGAGTATATCACACACATATATTAATGATTGGAGGGAGTACTAAACATTCAACAAAATTTATTTGCGATTAGCTCAACTAGCAGTAGATTTATATCTTATATTTTTCATATGTTGCCTGTTATTTCCTGTGTCCTAACTTTGATGTTTCATGACATTCCTAACTGGTATTTGAATAATTATTAGGACAAATGTGGCTACACCAGAGCATGTTGAAGAGGCATTTAGACTGTTCAATGTTTCCACTGTTGATGCTGCAAGATCTGGAATCAATGAGCATTGAACTTATCACCAGATATTGCAAATGAGATCAAGGTTAGTTTCGCATCTGAAGTGAAACGCCAACTTGTCAGCTTTATTTTCTGAATCTTGTTCTCCATTTTGTTCCGGCAGCAAGCGGAGGCACAAATAAAGAGAAGGGTGGGAATTGGAAGCCACATATCGGAGCGACGTCTGATTGATGAACTAAGATAGGATGGGATGAATGAATCCATTGATAGAGGAACCCTGCCGAATTACTGGAAATTTACTAAATGTAGCTTCCTTTTTCTTATTGATAATCTTTCCGCTGCTTCAGGTGCGAAGAGCCCTTCTGATTCATGCACCAAAGGACGAAGTGGAGTACAGAGAGAGCGCCATGTCATTGTCCGGAAGGCTGAGGTGGAGTGGAGAATTTATATTCAGCGTGTATAAGCTCACTGAAACTAAACATCTGGGAGAGGACAAGACTTGTTTCCTGACACACCGCGGTAATATGCAAGAAGAGAAATCCATCAATCCATCATTGAAATGAAGCTGTAGTTGAACTACAGTAAGCTGTAATTGTAATCATATTGTACTATCTTGACAGCACTATTGAAACTTTGTAACCAAAGTTCTGAAGGTGTGTATTCGTATTATAGTAGGTTAATTCATGAATATAAAAGGCTGTATACTGCAGTGACTACACAAGTGATGATGACCGAAAAGCCTTCCGTCCGGCCGTCCGATGGGACGCTAGAAATCGGACGCTGGCGATCGGTGGACACACGCGAGCTTTGCGCGCTGCATGCACTGCTGCTGCATGTACGTGTCTATTTTCTCTCTCCTCTTTTTTCTCAACACCAAGTACTCCTATCTAACAACTCATTAGTAAGCTTTAAATAATTTTTCTCTAAAAATATTTATTTGATCCGCAATCCAATTATAGCGTTTTATTAGTTATAATAAAATGTTTGAAACAATTTTTGTTGAAACATTTTTTTACCGAGTAATAAACATGTGAATATTTCTTTACACGTGACGAAACACTTAGGACCTAATCAAATAACTATAAATTGGGCGCTCAATTTGTCCCAAAAATTGGGCGTTGTTTCATCATTTTCATAAAAATATTTAATCATTTGGTTAAATATTTTAACTCACCCTAATAATTGTTTCAAAGATATGCAACATTCTAAAGGTATCAACCGTAACATCGACAACCACTGTATGAAACATTTGATTCCCAACGACTAAAACATCTAAAAAATTCATAAAATCAAAAATTAAAATGTACAATATAGTTGAATTCCAATTGAAACGTTTGCTTCTCGTACATGAAACACTAAATTTTAATGATTAAAACATATATATTTTATCAAAATATAAATCATGTTAGATGTTTGTAAAGATTTAATTACA